>JAGDQP010001856.1:33826-88214 GCA_022664845.1 Lepisma saccharinum
TGTTTAAGAAAATAGCTCTTAGGTTGAAGGAGAAAAATGAAACTCACTAAAACTTCAAAACCGGCAGTTCGTTACTTGTTTTGGACCAAAGAAATAATAATGATAACGGCTTCCAAAAAATTGGGAACCTCGAGGGCCGAAAAGGGGATTGAAAACCTTAAGACCTGTAAGGTGATGTTTATGAGTATCAAAGGAGTGGATTTCTCATAGAATATGAATATGATTAGTACAGCAGATATGTGAAAGGATTGTGCCTTTAATGGTAGAAGCATAAGACTTACAGCGTGGATAAAGCACATTTTCAAAAGATTTTAAGATATAGGGCTATCTCAAATTTTTCCGAAACCGACCGCCATTTTGAAAAAATGGCGCAAAAATCGTTTTTTTGCATTTATCTCACAAACGGTGGCCCGTACAGGAATTTTGCAGGAGTACAAAATGAAAGATCATATTCTTTTCTTTCTGAGTCGTTATTACTATTTTTCTCCTAGAACGAACGGTTACAAAGTTATCACCGGTTTTTGAATTTGAACATTTCTAGATTTAACAGGAAAGGGTCAATGAACTTGCCCCCTCCCCCCCACCACACGAAATTTTATAAATAAATAGCATATCGTTGTGCACCCGTTTTGCACTGTTTTGCACCCAAGTTTCGCGTTTCGTACCGCAACGGTTAAAAAGTTATCATCATCATATTCAGCCATTTTCTATCCACTGCTGGATGAAGGCCTCCCCCTTTTCTTTCCACATATCTCTGTCTGCTGATATCGTCATCCACGTGTCGGTATCCTGGCAGTCTACAGTCCAAACCCGGGCATTTTGACCCTCTGACTTCCTGCAGGACTGACCGCTGCCGTTACCAGCTGCATTCCGTCCTCCTGTCAATGAGGTCCTCCGAGGCTGTTTCCTTACTTGTACCATCATGTGTAAAGAAAGGAGGGGTGCAGACATTTGACTCACCACGCTGTTTGCTAATGCGCGTTGGTGAGCAGCCCATCCATGTTCGTTCGCCAAGTAGTTGCTTGGGTACTAACAGGCCCCACGACGTGAACGTATGGATTGGACATTAGGCGTCTACCCCGGTCGGTTCCCTTAAGCTTTAGCAAGAGGAATTAAGGGTTTCCTCCTAGTTAGTGGCAGAAGCCTTTTGGGGCAACAGTCCCGGTTCGCCGGTCCTGTCTCGGTTTCTCGGCTGGTTAAAAAGTTATAAGCACATATATTTTTGGGAGCCCAAGTTAATGGTAGCTGCCCTTAGTCATATTTCTCGAAGAGAGATTGTATAACGGTCTGCACTCGTTTTGCACCGCATGGTTAAAAAGTTATAAGCACATATATTTTGGGGAGCCAAATTAATGGTAGCAATCGTAAGTCATTTTTTTTTCTTACAAAACAGATAGTGTATCTTACTGCACTCGTTTTGCACTCAAGTTTCGCAGAACCGGGTCACTTTAGGTTCAAGTCAGGCCGATACGCTATCTGTTTTGTAAAAAAAAAACAAAAAAACTTACGATTGCTACCATTAATTTGACCCCCAAAATATATGCGCTTATAACTTTTTAACCATGCGGTGCAAAACGCAAAACTTGGGTACAAACGGTGCAAAACGAGTGAAGACCGTTACACTATCTGTTTTTTGAAAAGTGACTAGGGGAGGGCTACATGAACTTGAGCCCCCCAAAATATATGTGCTTATAACTTTTTAACCGTTGCGGTACACAGTAAAAAAAAATAGCTGTGTTAATTCAACACAGTGCGGTGCCCCAGCGTGACTACCACTTTTGAGTGTTAAATCAACACAACACACGGTGTTGATTTCGGTACTGGGAGAAAAAAAAATTCGGCCGCAGCGAGATTTGAACATGGGTTGCTTAGTTAGAAGCCTTACTGACTTTTCTAAATCGTCAGACGAGAAGAGCACTAGATTGGAACAGTATAGAGGATAAAAAAATCTTGCTGAAACTCAAACACAAACAAAGTTACTCTCACGACTAATGCCATGATTTAATGACTTTTTCATTGGTCAATTGGGGATCACAATCCCCATTCATTGAGAATATGTTCCATTTCTATGAAAGCAAGTGCAGCATTTGACATGTTGTTACGATAAGAAAGCAGTAATGCTGCTCAAGTGTTTGGCTGTCGCCATCTTGCTTGCTTTCATAGAAATAGAATATTCTCAATGAATGGGAATTCTGGTTCTCAGTTAACAAATAGGAAGTGATTAAACCATGGGGCAAGTCGTGCAAGTAACTTAGTTTGTTTTCAGGGTTCAGCAACAGATATTTGATCCCATACACCCTTTAAATCTATAGTGTAGTCGTTTAATTCAAATGTTCACTAACTATCGTTTGCATCAAATGCCTTATCTGTTTGACGATTTAGCGAAGGTTCGTAATACGCTCGACTTCTAACTAAGCAACCCATGTTCAAATCTCACTGCAGCCATAACTTTTTTTTTCTTCACAGTACCGAAATCAACACCGTATGTTGTGTTGATTTAACACCTAAAAGTGGTAGTCACGCTGGGACACCGCATTGTGTTGAATTAACATAGTTATTTTTTGAAGTGTACAAAACGTGAAACTTGGGTGCAAAATGATATGATATTTATTTCTAAAACTTGGTGTGGTGAGAGGGGGGAGGGCAAGCTAATGGACCCTTTTTTAAGTGTTGAAATATTCAAATTTAAAAACCGGTTGATAACTTTGTAACCGTTCGTTCTAGGAGAAAAATGGTAATAATGACTCAAAAAGAAAAAAGTATCATCTTTCATTTTGTACTCTTGCAAAATTCCTGTACGGGCCACCGTTTGTGAGATAAATGTAAAGAAAAAACTGTTTTTGGCACCATTTTTTTTTTCAAAACAGCGGTCGGTTTCGAAAAAATCTGATATGGCCGTATATCTTAAAATATTTAGAATAACGTGCTTTATCTATGTTGTAAGTCTTATGCTTCTACCTATAAAGGCACAATATTTCACCTAGGCCCTATGTGCCGGACTAGATTTATTTTGTTCAGAAAAAGATTTTAGTGACTGCAAATTTATAGCAAAAATAAAACTGCTTAGAAACAGATACGCCGCCATTTCTTTTTTGAATTTTGAATTTATTTTAAGCCCTTTAGGCAACTATGGCTCAGGCCGTATGGATGATGATGGGATGAATTGGTGGAATGAAGAAAGTGGGAGGAAACGGGAGCACCCCGAGAAAACCCACGCACACGGTGTTTGTCCACCACAAAGCCTACATGGCATGAGCAGGGATCGATCCGACGACCCCTAGCACCAGAGGTGAGCACTCTACCAACTGAGCCAACGTAGCCCCGCCATTTCTTTTTTATTATTTCTTTATTTGAGCATTCATTTTAGTATAAATTTGGAATCTCACAATCCTTTTCTGAAGAAATAAATCATAATCGTATTCAGTCGGGAAAATGCTTTCGTTTCATGCACCCATAATATGACACACTCCAGATTCCAATTTTTGAGGAGTGTTATGGTGTAATTACCATTTCTTTAAGCTAAAACAAGTAACAAAATGCCTGTTTTCAAGACTGGTTTTTAGTTTTGTCTCAATGTGAAGGTTTGTCATTAAAATGCCATAGAAAGGTCTTTGACCAATTTTCAACCAAAAATGGCCGTCTTTTTAGTTTGTAAGCAGTTTCATTTTTTGCTATTAATTTGGAATCCCTAAAATCCTTTTCTGAAGAACATAACTCATTGGTATTAAGTCCGAAACATCCTTTCATTTGATACTTCGAACGACCTAATTACTTTACTTTTGAAAGTTGACATTTATTGAAAACATTGTGAAATACAATTACATTTTGATTAGAGAGCCGGCCAGCGTTGGTAGGAGAATGTGTTGTCAACGAAACGAAATTTGGGGTTGTCTTGTCTCGAAAATATCTTGTCCAGAGAGTGTCTCGTCTCGTTTTCTATAGTCATCTCTCTGTCTCGTTTCGTCTCGTTGCAACACTACAGGAGATCCCCATCCAATCATGATACTGCACCCCCCCCCCCCGCTCTCAAACAAAAGAAGGTTTACAATTTATTAGAAAACATAAAACAGTTAATATTATGATTTAAGAAATAGCGCGCCCGGTCTTTCCACAGAATGCAGATCTCCGTACCTCCACAAAATCCGCCATTGCGGTCCCGGCATTTGTCCTTACTCAAACAAAATAGTTTTACAAGTTAGCACTACTGCAGACTATGGAATATTGGTTTGAATGTGTTCATTATATACAATATTATTTTAATACATTATTTCGGAATGATGAAGGGCCTCCGACCTCCCAAAGTGAATGGCTCTGTTACACGGTTTTATCCGGAATTCCAGAAGATCCACCCCTCGGGCACCAAAAACCGTTCATCATTATCCAAATCAAATTTGAATTTAATGTGGAAGACATTTCTTGTAACTTACGACTCAAGATTATTCTATCCTCCATATTGTTCTATCTAGACTTATATTTCATTAATAACTTAACAGTCCTTTTTATATTGGTAACATTGACTCTATTTGCTCATTTGTTAGGTTTTTTACTCGTTTTTCAATTAATTTAGACCCTCTGGGCGCTCAGGCTCCCAATTTTTAGGGGGTGCTTATCCCTTTGGGTCAGACACAGTGTCGGTTTTGAAGTGCAGTTTTGAATATTTTTATTTCAACTGGAGTGCTTTTTTAAGAAAAGAAGCAAGAAAAGGAGTCTTTCACAAATTTTGCACAAAAATGGCCTCCATTTTGGTAAAAAGTCAATTTTAGTTTTTTTTTAGAAATATCGCTATAAATGTTATTTATATAAAATTGGTCCCGAAAGATCAGGGAGTTAACGTGTGGACTAATTGAAATATATTGAAAAAAGTAGAGTTTTGACCAATTTACGACCAAAATGGCCGCCGTAATGGTCTAACGCTAGTTTTATTTGTCGGGGAATATCGCTGTAAATTTTATTTAGACCCTAAAGAATAAAAAAAAAATGTCCCGATAGATTCGGGGGTACACGTGGGGTCCTATCACAGATAATTAGTTGTCCTGTCCTAGATATCGACACGTCTTCCAATAATTCACAACCATATCCAATCCACTATCGGCTGAGGCTTCTCCCGGAGGGAGTAGTTAGTCTACTCTCACACCGACCAGACGTGTTGGGAGAGGAGAGCCGAAGCTCTCAAATGTGATCGCCAAAATATTTTATTCACTGCAGCTCCACCCCCACGATGTTGGGCTAACCGAAATTTTGAGCTCCCACTGGGAATCGAACCCGGTACCGCTTGCACTGAAGTCGAGCGCGCTACCGACTAGCCTACGCAGGAGGCTCACGTCTTCCAAAATATATCTTATAAAAGTGGTTATTTTGGCGAAAGGCCAGCCAGTTTCATTCGAGAATCCAGTGCCTTTTTCTGCTTTGGTAGATGCATTCGATGTTTTGGGAACGCAGTGGCTCAATTGGTAGAGCACCCATCTCTGGCGCTAGAGTTCATCGAATAGATCCCTGCTCATGCCACGTGGGCTTTGTGGTGGACAAACACCGTCTGCGTTGGTTTTCCCGGAGCTCTCCCGTTTCCTCTCACTTTCTTTTTTCCGCCAATTCATCGCTTCATCATCCATCCGGCCTAAGCCAAAGTTTCGCTTCATCATCCATCCGGCCTAAGCCAAAGTTGCCTAAAGGCCTTAAAAACTAAATTCAAATTCAATTCACATGTGATGTTTGCGGTAAGTGGCAGTAATACGATGTGTATGGTGTCAACGAACATTATGTTTATAACAGGTACTTTTATTTATTTATTTTTGGTATAAAACAATTTCTGTTATTATTATGTACCTTGAAACCCTGCAAGCAACCAAGTTACAGATTTATTATTTTAATTTCTAAGTAATTTATGTATATTTCATTCCTGATGGGAAGTTGCCCATCTCAAACCGTTTTTCGGCCGAAACAGAAATAATTGTCTCCTAATTTTAACTTCTCTACACACCTGCAAAGCTTTAAGAAAATCGGAGGATGACACTGCAGTTACCTCCCTTGTAAGTTGTGAAAGGAAAAAAAAATGTCCGTCCGTTTTGTGTATAAACATTTATTGCTAGGTACATTTCCACTAACATTTGATGTAGTAATAAGAACATAATTTGCTTAATAATTCGTAACAGATCGTTCAAAAAGTACCCGGACTACATAGATTCTGTATTTCTAGAATGTTTTGATTTTCAATGTCTGTTACTGATTAATGTCTATTTGGCTGTGAATCTATTTTGTCTAATGGGCAACTGCATTGGATTTTAAAGGAATTTCTTACCCACGGAGCTAAGGTAATAGGGACTTTGTTTCGAATATAGGCCTAAAATTGAATATAAATTAAAAATGTAATAAATTATTGTCATAAAATGATGCCAAGACTCGAAGTATATACACACACATTAATGTTTAGCATGACGTGGAAATACCATTTCACACAGACAAAAATTCTGCATGCTATGTTCGTTGACAATGAGCGGTGATACTCTTTAAGTCGAAACGCACAAAATAACCATAATTTTTGTTTGTTTCTTTGCAGTCTTTTTACATTATTCCTTTGATCGAAACGGAACAGTTCCAGATTCGTGCTTTATACTGTTGTTTTTGTCAGCAGTTGCGAATCCCCTGTGTTCTTTCAAACAACGTCTTTCTCTCTCTCTCTCTCTGGAAGTGTTCCGCGAGTCGCTGGAAAAACACAAGCTAAGAAATTCTCTCTCTGTCGCTCGCGATGCTTTTTTTATTTTTCTACCATTTGCCCCAAGACAAAGAAGAAAAACACCAAAGACGTGGAATACAAGAATTTTAAAGGGATAAAACCTTTAAGACGAAATAATTCGACATGATTTACTCAGATTGACGTTTCTAAGGGCAGGATTTTTTAAGTTTATATTGTGGACTGTCTTCGTGAACTTTTATGGTAGGGCGATCAACAAATGTGTAGCAACACAGCTAGTATTAAAAGTGAGTTCGAATGTCCCAACCCATACCATCCCTTTAGTTAATGTTCGTTAATTCGACCTCTTGGTTGTTCTTTTCAGACTTTTATGCTTAGTTCAAGGAGTAATCATGTACATTTATGTCCGGGACAACATATTAACAATTATTTTGAAATGTTGCACACATCATTGCCTCGAATGACCTCGTATTTCAGCAAATAATGACGAATAAAAAAGGCCGCTTACAAGCAAACATACTGACGGGGCAGAAAACACTTATATTTTTTTTTCTTCCATCATGGTTAGAATGTCAAACTATGTGCACATGTAAATTTTGTCAACTCGATAGCAATTACTTTGGGAGATGTGGATGATATAATAGTCAGATTCTTCTTTCTGGAGAGTGAAGAAAAAGTGTGGAAATACCCTTATATTTGTAAAATGCTGAAGGAAATGGAAAGCAAATACATAGCAATGGGTACTGAGTGGACGGCGCTACCTGTTGGAGGGTATGTTCTTCACGGCCGCCATCTTGAAGTCCACCATATTGACTTTCGATTTGTTTTCTTGAATGGGAAGGGGTCGTGCAATATGTCATTCTGAGCTAGAAATTTACGGGAAACACGTTCCTGAAGTTTATTTTGTCGTGAATGTATTATTGTGAGAGATAATGGTGTGTGACATTGTATGGGCTAATTATGCAATAGACTGAACACACCCATTTTGTTTTGAAATAATGAAGGAATTGCAAACTAAATGTCTACAAATGCATATGGAACTGGCAATATAATCAGGAACAATTTGTTTGAGACTAGTAAAACAATTCCCATGTAAATCAACGGTAAGGTCATACCAAGATGGCGGGGTTTATCTACAACGTTAATCACAAATTTTGCGTAGATCCAGTAAACTGCCACTTTGAATATAATTTGAAAAGTCTACGTCTTTACATTATTAGTTGTCCAGATATTATGTCATTTATGACGATACATATTTTGTACTTCGTGCTCCAAAACTACAAAGGCTATGTTTCGACATTTCTTCAAAACAGTTCCCTGTTTTAGTCTGAAGAATTCATTTTTCAGGATGTGACCGTCAGCTTTTAAACACCTATAGAATGCGATTTTTGAGTAAGAGGTCTGGTTGTTCTCTCTTACATGCTCACTCAATTTAAAGTCGCTCATTTTCTTTTCGTTGTTTAGAATCGAAAGTGTGAAATTGATTTTTTTCCTTCCTCCTTCTTAGTTCTCACATTTCTTTACTCAAAATAGTAAATTGGATCTTTTCGTTAAGTATTCTAGTTTCCCCACCGTCCTTGTAGCATTTATTCCTTTTTATCAGCATCAATCCTACCAACCACCTCTACGTAACAATACTGGAGTGATCGGCTAATGTCGAAAGATAGAAGACAGAGCAAACATTTAACATCGATTGTCCACTTCCAGAGTCTAATCCAATATAGACCAAATCATCAGTTGTAACTATTTTTTACGCTTGTTACCGCTGTGCGGGCCGTTTCTTTTATTTATATTTTAATTCTTCAATTATGCACGTATCGATAGTGCATATAATTTATTAATTACATGTTGGAAATAATATTTACTTTTTAGCCAGACATAAATCAAGAAACGGGGCGCACAGCGATAACAAACGTGAAAAACTTAGTTACAACTGAAACTTTTGTCCATGTTGGACGTGAACTATGCTGATTAATTGGCCTCTCCGTTTCCTGGCTTCATACCCGTATATTCATTATTTTTAATGGCACCGATCAGTCCAATATCGTTGTTAGATAGAGCTAAATGAAATCCTACAAAGTATTATTTCTCACTTCCAGAATTTCCCAGTTGTTTAAACCAGCTTTCTTGATTGAGGAATGGTGTCGCGGTTTCTGGTAAAAATCTTCCTAGAACTACTAAAACACTTTTCCGTTTTCTTTTTCTTCATTTACGCGGGCTTTGCTTACCTTCTTCGAAGAAACAGAAACGATGTAGCAAAATAAGGATTTAGCGTCATCAGAAAACAAGAAGAGATCGTGCATTTGCTAGAATAGTGTAGTCCGCGCAATAAAAGTGCTTTTCCGTGCTTCCGTCTTCAGTTCCTTCCCGTGTTTTGTCTGTACTCTAGTTATATGTTACAACCGTTGATGGCAGTAGTGAGCTGCTTTCATTCTTTTCTTTCTCTTTCCTTTATGACCAGGGAATCTTAGGATAGATTTTGTAGTTGTCACGAAAGAAGAATGTAGGCATTTTCAAATATAACATTTATTTTACTCGTATTTAGAAGCGAACGGATATTGTTTGTTTGTTAAAACTGCAGGTCTTTACAAACCTTTTGCGATGCTTATTGAAATAATTGTAAATGTTATATATATGTATATACCGTTATTTTTTTTAAATATTCAGTCATACAATCTTTGTCGTTAGTCACCATCTCTAGAACCTTCCAAACAATCTGCCTAAACTACATTCACACTGCACTTTTAAGGTTATAAACACGTATAGTTTTGATAATATGTAGGAAAAACCAAAGATGCATGGAACTGTTGATGTTTGTAATCACTGATTATTGTTAATTTCCATGTAGAAGGTCCAAAAATCTTTGATATTTTGATCAATATACACAAGAAATTTCAGAGTCGTATCATCTCTACGACTGCATGTTGCCAGATCCCAATGTCAGTCTCCCGCAGTGTGATTGTATGTCACTTTAGCGAGAACCAGGTCGAAAGGATATACACTTGTTTCTGGCAAAAGTTTTATCAAAGAAAATAATAATAAGTGATTGCAAGAAGTTCCCACATATACCTCGTTAGCAGCGACAGTTGCGTCCAGAGTTGATGCATTCATTTTCTAAACAAGGATGTCGTTTCTAACTAACCGTAAGTAATTCTTTATCTATGTAACTGAACGAAGAAGAAGTAAGTACCTTGGAAGAACTCGCTTACCTCGTACAGACGCATGGATCTCGATACGGGAGACGGATCTACTTCTAGTGATCCGAAATTGAAGCCACCGCAAGCCATGATCACCTGGAAGGTGAAATTGATTAAAAAACAACTGAACATCACGTTCCGTACAATACATTATTTAAAATATTCCAATCTTCCTCCTCCTCTCTTAGCTAGATCGTCATCCATTCTTTGCTTCCACATAGGCAAGGCCTAGACCTACCAATAAGACGCAAGTAAATCCCAATTCACCAGGCAAAATTAACCGAAAACCGGCGTCAAGTTGACCCAGCTTAATTGTATTGGGCTAGTGTATCCGTCTCCCGTATCTAAATCCATGGTACAGACGGAAATGGATATAAAAGTAGAAAAAAGGACCATAAGTTTAGAAGGCAAAGAGCAATCTATTTCTAAAGAATAAAAGAGACTATGAACCAATATACAACGTAAACAATTAAACATTTTTATGAAACATAACGACTATTATGGTCGAAAACTTCATTGACATCTTAGCCAATGAAAATTGATAATTTGCCGCCAGTGACATTTCTTTGCGATATCAGGTGATCTTTGACTTGTGCTGCCATCTGACGAGTAGGCCGGAGGACGAAAGTTTTTGTATACTATGTACAGTATAGCAAGAAACACTTATTATTATTTTCTTTGGTTTCATAGCGTTGTTTTGTATTACAATCGCCAGGTAGCAGGAAAACACGAAACTTAATGTAACTGTGTGAGCTCTACATTTATATTTTAATGTTAACTACGGGGCACCAAATTTGAACACAAACTTAAGGTAACGAATTGAAAACAACTGGAAAACTTGTAGCCGAAAAGAGCTGTACGTAACGATACTGGAGTGATAGACTAGTGTTGAAAGATTTAAGCTTGATCGTCCGTTTCCAGGTTAAACCTATATGCGCCGAAATGTTCAGACTCTTGTTATCTCTGTGCGGCCCATTTTTTATTTAAGTAAAGGCCGACATTTCTTGTAGGCGTTCGCCGCGTGCTTTGCTTGCAATTTACGTGAGTAGCCAATAGAACCTCGTGTTAAACGTAGAACACGTACTTAAACAAGTGTTTCAATTGGTTATTCAGCCAAATTGCAAGCAAAAAGTAAGGCGAGCGTCTGTATGAAAAGCTGGTCTTACTCTTTATTTATGCACGTACCAGACTGTACAAATAAGCTACATGCTGCATTTAATAGTTACATATTTTGAAGAATTAAAACAAATTTTAAAAAACGAGCCGCACAACGATAGCATGCGTAAAATACTTACTTAGAGGTGATAATTTGGTCCATATTGGTTCAAACCGGAAGTGAAGCGTCCATTGTTTTCCTCAGTTTCACCAAACGCATACCGAAATAGTAACTAGAATACCTTTGTTGTAATCTTGCTTACCTCATCCTGGAAGAAGGCCTATGTTCACAGAGGAACATAATTCTTCGAGATGTACTAGAAAGTTTGTACTACGAGGCGAACAATCAGTTAGCTGTATTATGTAGAGAAAAAAATATTCATATTTTGAATTCACGGACCTATTTTTTACGTTCGTTGAACAGGTAATTATAATACACAATACACACAAGTAGACCTGATAATTAGGTCCTTAGTTAGTGAGAAAGATTGCTAATTTTAGATCAATAACCTTGAATGTAAGTCAGGTTTGAACTGTATAGACTGTACCAAAAGGGTAATTTTGAAGTTATCCTATGAAACTTTAATGTTGCCTACTGATGGTGACGTCATTTTAAAACTCTCTCTTGTCTTGGTTGGCGCGTACCCTTGTCGAAAAAGAAGAAAGGTCATAACACCTGCAAACTTAGCTCACATCTTTTCCTTTCGTAATTATAAAGAAGAATATTGACTTCGCTGCCAAGATAATAAAGAATTTGGGCTTTTTACCTAAACCAGAGTTAGGAATATAAATAGAGGGAACTTTAGGCTGTTTTGTTGGAGAGGGGAATGAAGCCAAGAGACGGAAGGGACGAGGCATTTCGGCCATATTAACTGGCCCCATATTTAGAGACCCTCTGAGGTGCACTCATCCTCCTCTCGAAAAAAGGAATCCTCACAGTACTCGGTATAGAGGGACTCTAATGGGACCACACAAGATGGCTGCCGATGAACCGTAATTTGGCTTTATGTGACGTCATGTATGTTGTCTCTATTTTCTTCCTAACTTTATGATCTAAACTGTTAAAAATTACAGTTTATTTTGAAAAGTAACAGTTACAACAATTATAACAGTTTACCCAAAAATAACTTACCAAAATAACAGTTTTTTTATCTCTACTTGCCAGGCGAATACTAGTATGGTTAGGAAAGTAGAGACCGTGCTCTTGTATTGCTTGTTTCTTGACGAGCTATAGTCTATAGATACATTTAAAGCACAATAAAATGTCTTAAACAATTAAATAAATAAATAATTACTATTTAAATAACAACTAACATGTTGGTCGTTAGTCATATATACAATTTTGTAAAAATGTTAATGGGATTCTATGATTCGTCTTTTCAGTGCGGCTCCAATACTTAGGTCCCTACGGTAAAAAAAGGAAAACAATGCTTCAATTCCACCTTTTTAAGGTTACCTCTACATGTAGTTGAAAAGCGTGTGTTTCGTGGACTGATTTATGCAGACGAGGCAATTCCATTAGCGAATTAGACTTCTTTTTTCGCAATTTCTTTGCTGCAGCTGATTATATTTACTAAAAGATAGGTTGGAGGGAGATAGCTATTTGCAAAATTGGAGCTAAGTTCATTATGGGAGGATATCATGTATTATATTGACGTTGTATGAAGGCAAGTGAGATGTATTGTGGGGTTTGTCTTTGTGTGAATGTTGCTGGCTTATGATTGGGTGGTGCTCTTTCTAATCTACGTTTAAGCTGTGAATAATGCAAATTGTTGGTTTCAACACATTAATGGGAATACCTTCTTATGCAAATTTACTCTACAAGTTATAGGGCGAACAGATTTCGGAGACAAACATCCAGTTAACGAGAGAATTATTGAAGGCATTTCCGCACTATTTGGTATTAGCTATTTGAACAAGGAGATATGCACATGCAGACATGATTTTCAAATATTAGTATTCTGTCAGACAAAACTAGAAAACGCTCGAATCAGATAAAGATATCTACGTATGTGGTGACACCTTCTCTTTCGCTGCTACTCACTGTGTTCCTCGATAGGTGGAGTTCTGGGCTGCTTCACAATGTTGACAATTCATCAGCTTTGAGCAGTGTGGGAGTATGTTCAAAGTTAAACAATTTGGCATGGATTCTTCTTTCATAGTTTATATATACAATTGTTACTGCGGCGATGAACTTGTGAGTTCCAAAAGTCATAGAGTTAGTTAGTTTATATACAATTATGAATATTCCGAGGCAGACTGGTAACCAAAGGGTTTTCGTGGTAGTGGATATTGTGTCATGTGGGCACCCCAAAACACCCTATTGAGAGCATTCAATACTCTTCTTGGTAGTGGGTCCCCAAAACGAACTTCTAAGGGCCCTTATAATACTGATCAGATCTCAAAATACGAAGTAGGGACTAAATATAGTGCCTTAAGAGAATATTAATGTGTGAAAGCAATGCGCACTTACTATTACATATTCGCTTTTTGCGATTTGTCAGGTCCGTAGAGTAGACCTACTGAGATTATAACTTCAGGACTACTTTTATGTTGGTTATAGCATATCTAATACTTAAAATTAATACCGTCGAACTTGATACAGATTTTGAATGTTTGCTCAGGTTTACACACTTTATATTTCGTTTTCGAAGGGTATTTGATATGGATTTGTGCAAATACTCATTTATGATCGGATATATGGTATTAACAACTTTTATTCGTCAGAAACACTTTGGTTATAAATTGGAACGCATTGTCTCATGTCACCCCTTTAATTGGGGTGACTTGAGACATAAACATAATTCGTTGGTTAGTCTCAAACGATGTGACTATTGGAATTAGTTGAGACAGAAATTGGGCTTTTTAAAATTTTTCTAATATTACAAAGATTGTTTTAAAGTACAAAACTTCAATAATGCAAACATACAGTATGGCGTTTGGTACATTAAAGTTATTGAGCTTACACACTAAAATATAATTTTAAGTAAACCTGAACAAATCATATAAATCTTGGCTGTACGTGGCTTCAACATGCTCACAATATCTTGCACGTGGAAGCAATATATGTCTTCTATTGTTGGATACACGTCTTCTAGGGAAGACCGGGGCTATTTGAGTATAGTAAGGGAAAAGTCAAAATTTCCAAAACCCGACGTACTTTAGAGTTGAAATGATTATGCCATAATCTACGTACATTATTATAGTACAACATGTTAAAGAATAAAGAACCCGTTAAATCAAGGAAATTCTGAAAACGAATTTAAAATGAAAATGGCAGAATTCGAGACTAGTATTAATCACGGGGCTATTTGGCTCTTTCGCTGTATCAACATTGTTTACATTAATCAGGTTAGCGCTCATGTATATTCTTAAATTATGCCCTTTTCTATGTAATTTGTACAAAACATACAATTAATAAACATTTCCCCTCAACCCTGTTTGTTTTTAAGAACTCGAGCCAGCGAACAAACAGCTCTTCATTAACGTAACCACTATCTGGTAAGGAAACATGACAAGCCGGTGGTAGATTGTTTACAAATTCTTCTCTGGTACAAATGGTGGGATGTATTATCCAATTACGTTGCAAGAGACTATCACAATGACATTCTCGCCTCTTTCGACGCTAGTGAGAACAACCACCTCTTTTTTCCCCTTCTTGGCAATGACCTTGTTTGGGTTGTTGTTAAGAGGAAACCCTGTTTCATCCACGTTTTTTTTACGCTGTGGTTTTGTGTTGACAGTAATCGTCGTAGTAACAGATTTCAACAGTTAAAAAACCACTCGCAGCTTCCTTATTAACTTCCTCAGCACGAGCTCTTGAAAGTCTCTCAGGCTTTCGTAATGATAAGTTCGGATGTATTTTCATGAAACTTGAAAACCAATCTTCACCAGCAAATCCTTTATGTTCCCAAAGATGCGGATTTATTATTACATATCGATGCACAGCTTTACGAATCGTTTCAGGGGTGCAGTCTAGCCATTTACCCGCGAGAGTCATAATTCGCAACACGAACGCTTCCTCCTGTTCTTCTTGCACTTTGAACTATTTCATCGTTATCACCCAAGGTTAGTCTCAACCTTTCGATCTGCACTTTCCTTCGCAAAGTTTCAAAAGTTACATTGCAGAGTTGTGAAGCTCCACGTAAACTCAAATCACATTTTGTTACACTTTGGATGGCCTTCCCCAATGTCTTAATTATTTCACTTGTTGCATTTATGTTTTGATTTGCATGTCCGTACCATCTAAAAAGAAAATGACGTGTTTTGTTTTACATACATGCATCAAATAGGCTAAACCATAAATACCATACAAAACTAAAATTCATAAATTAAATATATTCACATAAGTTTACATCTGACCCAAATAGCCCACATTGACTCAAATAGCCCCCATTTTTTTCGACTCAAATAACCCAGTTTCGCACATGCTTACGTAGGAACGTACTACTTTCATAGACAGAGGAGAACACCAAAAATTGCGTTTATAACATGTGGGCATTCCGTTTTACGCGTACGGTAATAATTTTACAAATATATCCATTTAAACAGGTTCAGCACCTTATATCATACAGCAACTATATTATATAAGAGCAAAATATGAAGTATTGCAACTCACCTTGCTCAGAACAGTCGCAAATTCTCAGCAACTGATAAGAAAGCAGAAGATCAACCACACACACACCCTTCCCTTTAGCAACGAACTCATAACTGAAGGTAGGTTCAGCGTACTGGTGCGCATATTAAATGCGCAGTGACATTTTTTCTTGAGTTTGACTCTCCTTGACTCAAATAGTCCCCGTCTACCCTATATGTAAACTCCTTTCTCCTTTGCAATTTCTTTCAGTCACAATATCTCCCTCGATGATAATATTCTGGCTAGATATCGCAAGCAGCGTTCTTTTTCTGATTCAGAACTGACAAATACAAGTTCTCCAGATTAAAGAGAGAACTGGTATCTTTTAATGAAACAACTGTGTCTGCATTTGTGACTTCTTCCAGAATTTCATTGTTCCTGTTAACTTCCAGTTTGTTCGAGCGGGTTGCGTGCTTGAAGTAGTGCGCACTTTTGCGTTCGAGTGGGTGGCGCAGGTTAAACTTCAACTATTCGGATGGCAGACACGTGTAAAGGTAGTGTAACCCAAGGCAAACACTTTTTTTTCCTGGCTCGGGAGCGAGTGCAGGTGGGTACAAACAGTTGAGAGTCGTGCTGCGTTCTCTGTGTATGTATGAGAGAAAGGATTACAGATGACGTTACTTGCTAGCAGAATGAAATAAGCATCAGCCCGTTCGAGCGAGAACTGCACGAGATTGCACGAATAGACGCTGTGACGTAAAATACTTAACACAGTTCTGTACTAACTTACACTTCCAGTGCGAAGAGTGCAACACCGAGCAGACCACCCGGACAAACCTTTGGTGTAGAGCCTAATCCAAATGAGAAAATTTACTTTCCAACATATTCTTGATCATTCTTTAGCACTTTCTGAAAATTCACCAACACTCTTCCCAGGTACAACATCAATTCGTCTTCTATGTTGCTTTGTTGTGCTCCCGCCAAATCTAACCAATTTCAGAAAATCTACAGTATAATCAGTTCAATGTGAGGAAGAAGTAGCCCGTTTCTTGGCTTCGTGAGGCACACCCTAAACTGTAAACCAGTCTTGCAGTCACATAAAAGCGACAATATTAACACTAATTCTTCATTTGCTCTATATACGATATATGTTCAACCTATATACATCTAGAATTTATTTTCCGACGGAACTAATTATAGAACCCACAGATGAAAGTTTCAACAATTAACTTTTCTTACAGAATTTGACCTCAACAATGGTACACTTTCAGGAGCCATATACACGTACATGACTTGCAAAATCTTCACTCAGAATATTTGTCGTACATAACACAATGCAACAACTGATGATCACGCGCGAAATCTGTATCATTTATCGATGTGGCTAACTGTTAGTTCTAAAATTATTAGTACAGCTGTCTTAAATCGCCCCGTTTGACGGTAATTTTGGAAGACCGGTAAGACCCTAACGCTAGCAGTTTTACAATCGACGGCTAATCTCGTGGTCAGGGCTAAGTTGAGGCCAAGTCATATTTTGGCCAATCGGCGTACCATAAGCTTAGCCGTCGATTGTAAAACTGGGGGTAATGGTCTTCTTTATTGTTTAGCATTACGCTTCCATAAAAGACACTGACAAACAGTGATTGGAGAGTTGCTGGCTTGATGTAGTGGTGTATCCAATAGCTGCTCAGTCACTCGGGTTCGATTTCCGGTAAGATGGTAATTTTTTTTTCGTGTTTTCCAATAAATCAATATTGTACTGTTCACAATGCCAGAAAAATTCTCTCATAATAAATATCTTTCAAGATGAGTTTATCATAAGAGATAAAACAAATCAGAGATTGTTGAAACAAACCTCATTTTCACAATATGCCCTCCATAAACGCCTAAACTATATATGATATTCAGATTCACACTGAAAATAAATTATTTCTTTTGCTTATCTCTGCCTCTTTTCACCTATATTTTACTGACCTGATTCACCTTAATTTGTTTCTGATAATATACTATACACTGACAACACTGTTCATTGTCTTTGGGGTCTCCAATATGTCCTGACGCCATGTTTTGCTGTGCTTTGACACCAAATATATCAGAAATACAATACTACACACAGGAGATTAGAACAAAATAAGAATGCTTTCCATTTTAAACAACGTTAATGTGTTGTATATGTACCTTCTAAATGGTATTTTTTTTATATTTTCACATGTTCCCGTGACGTGTCGGCTTTACATTTTCTTGTCATGAAGTAGTAAGGTCCAAGCAGTAACACTAGATGTCAGCACTGCGCAGCTTGCATAAACAGTGTGCTAAACACTAAATTTGACCCTATTATTTGGTATTACCCTTTGTTTCAGTCTGGATCTTGCTTCAGAGTTATTTCACTGAATTGTTTTGCTACTTTTCCGCTGATCATAATAATGTAAGGACGAAATGTATACTTTGTTTACTAAAACCGGCCACACGGAAATGGGAAATCTTATTTATTTTTTTTATTGATATAGAAACTTCCTCCTTCAATCAGTACTCAAACGCGCGAACACAGGATGATAACGAAGCGATAACTTTTCAATTACGTTAACTAATATGTATTCATAAAGAACTCCAAATAACAAGATAGAACGAATTACCCTTTGTCTAATGAAAGTAAGTTAATTACACAGTTCAACCTGTGCTTTTCTTATTTTTATTTTGTTCATTTCAAAGATTTTCGTTAATTAATAGCGTCGCTAATTGTCACTTCTGGAACATAGCAACCCTAGACATACATCACGATGTTGTTATCTTTGGAAGACTAGAATTGATTCCGAATTTTGTTCTTTTGTTTATCATCAAGCTTCATTAATTGGGAACTAAAACTCCATCCTTACATATTGCTTTGATGTTAAATTCGAAGACGAGTAGCTCCTGTTATTGATCAATATATGTATTGTATTACCTTGAAGCGTTCTGTCAGAGCCTTTGTGTGTACGCACATAGCTTCTGTCAAGACGTAGACAGAAAACTTAACAGCTTTTCGATAAGGTATTCACAATGTGTTTGAAACGATTTTATTGGACAATGCGTGTCACGTTATATTAAAACTCTTTTCATCTCACCATAGTTCCGTAAGCGTGTACCAGTGTCGCCACCGTAGCTTCTGTAACCAAATATATTCATTCGTACGGTAGGACAAGGATATCTTTTGAATTGAAATTTATTGATGGCCTTTGGGCATCTAAGGCTCAGTCCGGATATCTTTTGAGCTGCGAACTCTGTGTACTGACAATAACTCGGAACGTCTGTGGTAAAGATAAAATTCCCTTTTATTCAAGTACAGTGAGGGAAGTTCTGTATGTATACACTGAAGTGCCAAAAGTCATGGGATGTGAATACCTCCCTAACAATGTGTGGGACTCCCTCGAGCACGGCGTGGTAGGGACGCGACAAGTCGCTAGCAGTCCGCTGGAGGGATGTGCAGCCATGCAGTCTCGATTATGGACCAAAATTCGGTGGAAGGCCCTTGGCACGAATAGTCCGTTCGATGATATTCTACATGTCTCGATAGGGTTCATGTCCGGCGATCTAGGGGGGGGGGGGGCAAATCATGCGTTGGAAATTTGTGATCAAATCTGAACATAATTAAGGAGATTGTGAAATGAATTTGCTTGTTGAATCAACTAAGATACCTGTAGATTGTAATAAAAAAATGTTCACTTAGGTATTATCCTATGGATACCTTTCGATAACAGTGAAAGGTTATTTGCAGCCCCAACAAGGGAAAAGTTATGGTATGTGATAAACAGATTTCCAAATCCTTTTTCATTAAAGGGTCTGGTAAAATTAAAATAGACCTTAAATGTCGAGCATATGGAACCAATTCACTAATTCAATCGCAAGGTGTGATTCAATCTAATAAAACCGGTGAGGATATAATTCCAAAATTAAATGACAGTTTAGATTGCTGTTTGTTCTCGAATGATAATTTAAATTTCAGAGATGTGAACTTAGCTTTAGCTATCATTCATGTCGTAAAGCAAGCTAGTGACTTAAAGTATGCAAGTCACAAGGTAAATGAAGTTGAAAGACTCATATCTGAACAGGATTGGAAATTAAATCATGGTAATCAAATAATTCCTTACTCCACAATAACCTATATACTGATAATGGACATTTCCGTTTTCTCCGTCTTTATATATTTTACAATTTGTTTGTCTACATCGGATTAAATAACATAATGTTTTTGAAATTTCAGCGCTACCGTTTTCCGTTACGTAGAAATATAGCATGAAATACTGAGAATTCAATCTCCTACGTCATACAACGAACATCATCCTCTGATTGGTTTACGTAATCAGTCCGTACTATTTCCGAAGCTATATGCTCCTCCCTATGTTACGTTCCTTATTCAGAAGTTTGAAGACGAAAAAGCGAGAAAGAGAAAGAACATTCACATCATCACTTAACGAATAATTAATGTACAAATCTGCAAAACACACTTCAATAAGTTTAAACACCAAAACATGTTTTTAATAACAGAAACTGCTTGAAATATAGACAGGGAGCAGTCTTAACTTGCAATGCTCTTCTCATTGCTAGTTCGTGCAACTGTTGACGTCTTGCCAATTTAGCTCAGTTGGTTAGCGCATGCAACTATTTATTTTTATACTTTCACCTAAGGCTGTTCGAATCCTATCAAAGGCCGTGTTTTATTTTACTTCACAAAACGCAAGAGTAACTTCAATGTAAAAGTTTCAATTTACTTTTTTGTTTCTTACATGCTTTTATTATTATTATTTTTTACAATGACATATTAAAACTATTCAATATATTCACGGGCTATAAGTACGTTAAATTGTTAACAGATGGCAGTGACGAGCACTATTAATTCATGTGCTTTTAAGTTCTTGAAAAATACTTCACTAGCATTCATTAAAAAAGTATACGATTGTCGAATGTAAAAACCCACATTTTTTACAGACAAAATAGGTAATTCTTTTTAAATACAAGAGTTCTAAAGAGCATTATTAGAAGATATCTTATGATTTAATCATGAAAATGAAAAAAAGAAAGAGCTGATATAAATTAGTGTTGAAGCTACCAAACTATATCAATATCTTAAAAAGTATTAAAAGTAAAAATCAATTTTAAATGAATAAAACGAACTAAATGACGTGTTAAAGCATACAGAAACGCTATTCACCACTATTTCTTTCGATCCATTTTTGCGATCTCTTTTTAACAATACTAACAAATCAAATAGCATGTGTATGTCAATGACAAGCAGTCGGAAGACTGATTACGTCATAACAAGGCGGCGCCTGATTAAGCGCAAGGCTGAGACTCTTTTGAAGCAAGTCTTTATAACTCTTGATAAAATCATCACAGAAAGAAAAGGAAAAGGTTTTCCGTAGTCTGCTTTAATAGAAGAATTTTTTATTGTAATAAAAAAATACTACCGAAAATGTCCATTGTAATTGTTATTGCGATTACTTGTTATTGTTATTTCAAGTATTCGTGTTGTAAACCTACAAAGATATGGTGTGAAAATAATTGCATTAGGTCGTCAATATGTTTTAAGCCAACCATAATTGCTGGCGTTCAGTTACGTGCCTCTGAATACCAGCCAACTTACCATGTAAACCTAGGTCAGGTACAGATGAAGGAAATTGAATCAGTGGTTCCTTCGCCTTCCCCGCAGTTATTGCATAAGCGTTTAACTAGAAATACGAAAGCTCGTTAACTGGATGAATAATTCAAAATTATGATTTGTAGCTTGTGACAATTTAAATTTTTGGTAAATCGGGAATTAAGTTTAATTTTTTTTTTTCACTAGTAGCTCAAATTTTTTTTCACAAGGCGGGAGGAATGTAACGGAACAGTTGCTCCACTATAATTGTTTCGCTTTTTAGTTTTGAGAAATAAGGTTATGTAATGTTTTTAATCTGTGTATGTTAACACGAAACAGCAAGCAATCGTCTGGCATCCCCGCAGGAGATGATCGTCACCAAAGTTAGAGCGTAACTGCCATTAGAGGCGAGAATCGCTTGTCTTCCTTGAGGCGGGATATCCAACCCTCAAGCAACCCTTGTTCCGCTTGAAGCTAAACAGATATACATCTAGCTTCACTCTTCTGTTATCTTCCTGAATGTGTGTATAACTATAAATTGCTATTATTATCTCTATGTTGAAAGTGGAAGAGAAATAAAAACAGCAATAACTTCTCACTTTGTCTCCTTTCCCCAAGTGTGCATGATCATATGTGTGTTAATAAGTTGTTTGTGTTATCATTTGATAAGAATGGGAGCGTGATGTTGAGTCATGCGTATTAGAACGAGACACAATAAATAATTTGTTTTTTAAAACCTTTAACCCTGAAGATGGTTGGCCGACATCTATTGCACACATATATTAAGTAAAGACAACTTAGTAGTAACAGCAGGAAATACTAACTTTTCGTAAAGGTGAAAGTTTTTTTTCCATATATCCATATTTTTCCATAACCTTAATTCTTCTCGTGAATATATATGTGTCAGTGTATTAGATACTAAGATTAAGTTATGGAACAGACAAGACTTCCTTTGTACCCAGTGAGATAAGTGTAATTATGTTCTTTTCATATCTCAATAAGAGTCAAGTAGCCGTGATCTTGAATGTATACAGACCAGCTATAAATTCCTGAATGTCTAAATCCAGACGGTGGTATCAAGGATAGTCTAGTTTAGTAGACACATTAATTTTGAATATCTAAATAAGAGAGACAGCAGTCTCCTATTAAATCCAGACCACATGTACCATAAATATATACCTCTCAAGTCTTATGTCAAGAGGTCAGTTGAGTATCACGTGTGTGATTCACATAAAGTATAAGCAGGAAATGTACTTTCTGCATTATAGTATCTATAAGTGTGAACTTCGAACTGTACAGTAACAACCATCTGTCTTTTGTATTCTAAAGGTGTGTAATCAGATAATGTACTGGTTAAACCTATGTTATAATTAGTTGAAAGGTAACCATTCAGTGAAAAGGCAAAAGCCAATGAAAGCCAAGAGGCGTGGCTGGAAGGGAACTCCTTCAATCCTTACTGTATAAATACTCAGTGCATCTAACCAGAGTCAAGAGTCTGAGTAAATTTTCAAGTATAGTTTAAGTGTTGTGGAACATACGTCGTGAAGTTCGGTTCTCGACTCTCCAAGGGAGAGAGAGTTGGATCTTAGAAAATATAATCTTATTTCAATCTGCCAGTTTATAAGATCCAACCCGCCAGTGTGAAATTCTAAAGTTGTAACCCAAGTTTTGGACTTTATATATATATAAACTGCGATATCTTGGAAGTAACCTTTCGTCCAATCACTAAGTTCTAGATGGTGGCAGCGTTAAACCGTATTTTGTGAACTCTTTGTATTTAAAACCTACAAAATTGGAATCTTCAAATAAATATTTTTTTAATTCCTAGAACAATGTTTACTTGGACTAAAGGAGAAGAGTATACTCTGTGCAACGAAGGTGAGGAACGACTGGTTCATCGAGAACTTTCCCACGCGTCTCCCAGGATGCTCTACGCACTACACTTGTGCTGCCATCTGATGAGTAGTTCGGAGGACGGGAATTTTTGTATACTATGCACAATATAGCCAGATTCACTTATTACTTTTTTTTAAAAAATGATTGGACACAAGAAAACAATAGTTTGGAGGCATTTTGGAGGTGAGCGCCCTGAAACATATAAAAATGAAAATAATGTAGCCATACCATGCGATAAATTCATTGAATCATAAAAGGGAATTTAAAAGAAGATCTACTTCTAATGACAAAAATGCAAAAAAAAAAAAGTCATCCCTGATACCGAAGATAAGAAATATACACTTTCATTTTTCATGTACGTCTTTTCTTTAAGTATTTAATATGAATTTGATATTCTATGAAATGATATATAAAGTCTTTTTTAGAAGTAAAAAAAAACTCACACGTACGTATATACAAGCAATAAATATACTCTTTATAATTGATAAATCTCTGATCACCGTAGGTACACGTGTATTTCATGCTCGTGTCGCAAGTAATTATTCGGAGTTTCATTCTATGTAAATAACTGGTCTTTAAACTAATTTGTCCGCAAATTTTATGGTAACCCTATTAGTATTATCATGTTGACGGACGTTTCTTTATTGATGAATCAGTTAATATTACTGGTAGGATGTTTATTCCTCTTGTGTTAATGAATAACGGTGATAAAATATTTAATCTCCGTTTATATTTCTTCGAATTTTACAAATTTAATTAAAATGTTGTTTTAATTTCGCGGAACAACTATTGAGAATTACTGCTTTAGAGACAGTGAAAATAAAATAAATGAAATACACAAAGAGAAATCCAATCTGTTTGTTTGAAAACATTACTGTTTGTAATAAATCTCGGTTGACTTTGATGTGAATAGTTTATCAGGGTTGAGAATTTGATACAGTTGTGTGCAATGAAAACTCGTTCTCTCTGTCTGCATCTATTGAACCAAAAAACAAAAACTTTAAAAGTTTGTTTTTTTCCTTTCTTCCGAACGAGTTTCTGCTCATACTTCAGAGAGAGTGTTTGTTTCTGTTGTTTCTTCGCCGCAAGGGATGCTGGGATTTTCTCCTAAAGTTGGCAAAGACTTGCGCCTAAAGTAGCTTAGATGCTTCGTTTGCAACAAAGGCGTTGCGTTCAGAGATCCTTTTTTTTTAGTATTATTATTGTCGTTATTATAATTGTGTATTGCTCTAAGCTAACGAAGCTAGAAACTTGTTACCATACATCTGTTTCTTCACAAGAAAATAAAATAAAAAAATATGATTCCAGTTATTTTTTATAATAGTTTAATACTTTGCTTTCAGTTACTAAGACTTTCCTTCTACGTGGAATTTTATAGCTAGCTTTTTTTACATCAGTTCGTCTGTGTGTTCGTATTCCTGTGCCTCTGTGCGTCTAAAAATTGATTTATTAAACTCAGGTAATACCATCGAGCTCTACGTAACGATACTGGAGTGATCGACGAGTGTTCAAAGATGGTAGAGGTAATATTTAAATAAGTTTGCTACTCATATCGATTTCTTTAAAGAACACTGTTGTACATAAATAGCTTCAGACTCCCAGGGGGTGGTTTTGAAATTTTAAAACAAAAAAAATATATATATACCGTGGCTATAGCATATTTTATTCTTTCTAATAAACATTCTCAAAGCAATTATAGCGTGACCTGTTCATTTAAATTAAGTGGATTCTTCTTTAAGATACAGAGACTGAAGATTAGGCCCAATGTGTCACAATCGCACACATTAACTTTGCTGCTGAAATCGAAAAATCCAAAAATAATATTTATTAAGATAAGTTATAAATAAAAGACATTCTAATATATATTTCAGTATTTACCAGCACTGACATCTTAAGCGTATAATCACTCAACGATCACAACTTCAGTCGGAAATGAGATGAACAGAACGTCCAAGGCCTCTATTCTATATGCTATCCAGGAATTAATGGAGGAAATGTGAAAATATCTGTCAGAACGCATGGATGTTCAAAGGTTTATTGAACATGTGCTGGTTCCTTATCAATGATCTGTGGTGAAAGATCACTAGGCGACGTGGGATGGGCGTCTATAAATAAGGGTGGAAAAAAGGAACGTAGTGGACGGCATCTCTTAAGTCTATATATTGGGACACATATGGATAAAGTTTGACCACCACCTCTTTAGTTCCAGCCATGAGCATCTTTGTAATTCTGCAAATCCATTCCACCCCACCTTACAAATCAGTGAAATCGCTAATATATCTAGTTGACCTTAAACTGAAATATTCTACTTCTACCCAGAGTACATTTTAGGTAAGGTTAGTATTTTATAAAAATCAACCATTAACATAGCCTTTTGATGAGACTGGACTGTATAGCTTAGTCAAGGATCTCATACATAATAGAAGTAGAATACTTAAAATTAATTCGTTGTACCTGGCGCTCACTGTTCGCCTGGATCAACTCATTTGGCACTGTAGGTCTATCTGTTACAGCTCTGACATACATACTTATTCAAGGATATTTGTCTATAAAGAGGCCATGTCAAAATCGTCATTCCCATAAAGAAAAATATTTTAGATCATTTTCTGAAAATAGTCATGAATAAATAAGAAATACCTGTCTATTAAATAAATTTCAAACACAAAATATACACAACAATACTTCCTTAGTTTGATTTTAGATTTCATTAAAAAAATATCAATAAAACTTCCTCAAAATGAAGAAACAAATACCTTCTAACACACTAGAAGACATAAATAGACAAAAGACGAACCATTGTACAGTTACACATGGTGCTGATACAGTGGCGACAATTTTACTTTACTTGCACGTTGAACAGCCGAAACTCGGAAGAGAAGTGACTTCGTTAAATGCAGACGGCAAGTTCTCCTCCGCTACGCGCAACGCTGTCTCTCACTGGCCAGAATAGCCTGCAGTGTGTAGGTTGTCATGACAACCAGCAGTTCATCCTCCGTCAACGGAAAGATATTCACCTCGTTAAAATTGTCCCCGCCATAGAAAGCACTTTATAGCTAGACTTGTGGAAGCTATAATAAAAGTAATGTTTTCAACTTCGCAAGAATACGGTGCCTTTCAGCGCTAGAATATTTACTTATGCTGCATACAAAATTGGAAACAGTTTATGTGATGTTTCTGCTTGAATTTTATTATATCTACTCCATTTTCTCTCTCTAAAAATATAAACAAAAAAAAAGCTATTTTGTAGTCAATGAAGAAACAAAATAATAGGTGAGATGCAGCTTCACTAACTCCGCTTGACGAGCCGCTACTGGTGTGAATTCCAATCCAGGAATTTGAAAATTACGCTAGTAATCGGTTAGTAAGTGTTCTATGTATTTTACATTTAGACATGAAAGTTATTTTGTTTAGTTTGGTTTAGATTCTTTATATGTAAAAGCATAATTTATATATTTCATTGATACCACCATAACTCTAATATAACTATACATTTCGCTAGTCCCCTATAATGTTCGTACATCGAGGTTCGACTGTGTTTCCACAGAGCTGTCTGTACCCTTTTATACGTCGTATAAAATAATCTTCACAGGAGAAAATCTGTTTATTTCCTTTGTCATTTTTCTTTCTCTCTGCTTTTCTCTTTGTAAAATAAAAAATAATCATCCTTCCGGGAAGTATTCCTCCTACGCATTTATCTGCAACGAGGAAAAAGAACTTTTGTTACGGTTGTTTACGCACAAGGAATGCTGGGACAAATCGTTAGTCAGTGTTGTCATCTATGAGAGGCAGAAATATTCTTGATTCGCTTTAGGATTATTTATTCTTCCAATTCTTGTCCTGTTTTTCATAGATATCAGAGTACGTTTCTTTACTCCAAGTCCAGATATTTTTGAGTAAAATTAAATTGGAACATAATTCCTTAGCTGTATCCTGTTATTTATTTATTTTCGTTAATCCTGTACATTTTCAAAAATAATATTTATTCGAGAATAATTTGCTAATACCCTTCCTACATATCTGTCCCTAGATTTTAACCATTTGCTTTTGAAAAAATGTATTTAAAAGTAGACGATCCTGTTAGCTAATTCTGGTTCAAAGAATTAATTCAATATTCTGCTTGTTTTGAACTTATTTTAAGGCCTTTAGGCATCTTAGACTCAGACCGGGATAAAGTGGGGGAAAGGATGTTGAGACGACCTTGGCATATTTTTGTAGATACCATCCCAACATTTGCCTGGTAAAACTGAGGGAAAACCTTAGGCAGGATAATAGGCCGCTGGAATCGATCCAAGAACATCCCGATCGTTAAGCCAACGCTCAACCGCTTAGCCACGACCGCTCGGTGGCATCAGCTGGTGCTTAAGTAGCCATGACGGTAGGCTATCATATTCAAAGAGAGTATGGAGGCAGACATTTGTGTTAAATAACGCGATACCTGCCGTAATTGAATTAAAGTTATTTACTTCTTGAGTCAATATGTTCATAGACTTGCAGCCGTGTGGCGGTACTATGCGGAATTTTGCAGACGGTATGCGATCTTCGGGAAGCGCCATCCTCGTCAGACAAGGTGCGTGGATTATTCAGAACAGTTTGATGCAATAGTACAGTAGTTATTTGTGTGACGTGATGACGCGCAAATCGCGAAGTGAGTCATGTTGAAGGTGGAGCAGCGTACGAACATTACACGTTGTCAAAAACTAGAGTCGTCCGTGACCGAAACTCTACTGATGATGATGATCCACCAGATGTATGGAGATGCAGCTTAAGTCGTGCTACTGTCTTCAGCTGGGTAGGAGACATTTCCAGTTGGAGGAGGATGTTATCACTGAGCGACGAGGGTCCTGCGGTCGTTTCCAGTCCACGAATTCTAGTTCTGTGAGCAGTTGTATGGGCATTAGCAGCACCTAATTGTGATCAGAGGACAATGTTGACCCACTTGCTCAACTTATATTCCTTTCGTGCGCTGAAGTCTGACTGTTTATGAGAAACCTAGAAGTATTCGGTAAGTTCACCACACAATTGGCTGCTGTCCCGCTCTATGACCCCCCCGCTTACGTCATCGTCATCCAGGGCCTGTGGGCGTCCACTCCAGGGATCATCACACAGGGACAAATCTTCCGACCTGAATTTTGGAACTAATACCTATCGCTGCGTTCATTTACAGCATTATCTCCAAAGGCTTTACGTATTGGGGAACTTGGTTTTGGTTCGGACAAGCCCACCTTAAAGTCATTATGAAGACAGATCCGAAGGGGATTCGGATCACTGCTCAGTAAGCCAAATGACGACCAAGACGGTAAATAGTTGGATGTTTTGGTCGGGCCGGCGTCGAGGATAGGTAGAGCCCAGACTAGTAGTCGAGAAGTAGATGGGGGTTGGTCGGCGTGCAGCCACAAGTGGAGTTTGGTCGTCGGGCCATTTCCAAACCGCCGTCGCTCTCTGACTTGCCGGCATAGAGGCGAAACCTCGACCAATCCCCAGCACTTGATGGTGGGAAAAGGATGGGCCTCCGCCCTTTGCCTTAGGTTGGGAAAAGAGCAGGCCCCTGTCTATTCGTGATAGTCGGAAAATAAGCGGCGTCCCACCCACTTCCTGGTAATCGGTAAAAGGATGGGGTCCGTCTATTTTCCGACCGTTTTACTCTGGAATTTATGTAGCTAAAGTATAGGCATTCCGGTGCAAAAGAATTCTGCGGGAGGTCTAGAATGGAAGGAGAACCTATTCGATTCTTCTCAGCTCAGCTCGAGTGGTGCTGATTTTGTTTTTTGTATCCATTTTGTATTTTCTAATTCACAATTATGAAATGAAATGTCGAAACTTAGAGGTTTTAGGGATCGTCTTCCATTGGACGTTGAGTATAAATGTAATGTGCTTGTAGTAAATTGTGAAAAGAGGAAACGGGCTTTACATTTGTTAAAAACAAAGGTGCTTCTATGTGGGATCAGGAACTTATAATTTATTATTATTACTAGCTGTTGCTAGCAGCTTCACTGGACTCGAAAGTCGTCTTCGAGTATCGGGCTGTGTGGTCTAGTGGACAGTTCGCTTACAGCAGTGGAGTGGGATGGTCGGTTTTGTGCCGCGCTCCCTGGTGTGTTGTTTAGTGAGCGTCCAATGGAAGAGACCAGTTCGGTGCTCTCCTTTCTTTTTGTGGTTGTAAGGGATTGTTTCCTCTTATAATATAACAATTACTACTATATATTTCTAATATTTGATATGAATGCACAGAAAATAGTGAGAGAAAATACTATATTTATAGACGTCAGTTCATTACCTACGAAACCTAACGTAATATCAATCCAAGATGTCGTCAGTGACTGTATGGGTCTCAATGAGGCGGAAGTGGTAGCAATTGAATCATGTCCCTATGTTCGTAAAGCCTTTGTTAAAGCGGCTACAAAGGCAATAGTAGACAGATTTTTCCAACAGTACGGGCTTCCTCCCTTCCAGTGTCTTATTTTCAGATGAGCATACGCCATAAATTGCAAATTGGACTCGAAACAACAGAGCACAATCTTACTTAATGTACACTGTACCGAAGTAAGTGACCAAATATTAATCGATTATTTAGCTCCATATGGATCCATCAGTCGCGTAAGTAGACAGGGCTTTCGCAATCTAAAGTTCAATGTATACAATGGAAAGAGAGTAATAAAGTTCGCCAACATAGTGAAAACCCCTCCCCGCTTCTTCAATATACAAAATTTCAGTCTACAAATTATCCCAGTTGATAATATCAGACGTGAAACGCGTCCCACATAAATAGATTAACAAACACCGGGTGCCACCAGAAGATCCAGACATACTATTAACTAAAGAAAATTTTCCAACCCTGCAAGCAAGTGTCAGCTCAGGTGTAGTGGAACAAGACGAGACAGAGAAGGGCTAACAGCTTCTGTAGTACAGACAACAAATTTACCATTAAGGTCTGAGACGGAAGTGCTTTTTGTTGGTGCGGGGAAAACGATAGCGATCAAACAGTTTCAGTGAGAGTAGAAGAGGTCGATAGTGAGACGTGTTCAGAGAAATCAGAATTTATTGAGTGTGAACCAGAAATTTTACCTACAGAGGACATTCTTGGTGCATCTACTTACACAGAGGAACAGTTAGACCTAACCGAGACACCAGACGGGTCTACAGGTGTATCAGCTGATCACGAATAAGAACTTCGAACAGTATTTCCAGAGTGAAGGTCGTTGTGGAGAAGGAGTTACAGCGGAAGAAGAAGACGAAAATGTATCAGCAGGTTGTCCCCACGTGAACACTCGATACAAGAGAAGTCAGAAGGTAAGAGATATTTATTCATCTTCCCCTAATAAGCTAGGAAGAAAAACCGTGTACTGATAGACAGAAAAAGAAATGAAGAAGCCTCAATAGATAACTGTTGTTTAATTCATATGCAAAATATTGACAGCAAAGTATTAATGCGTATGATAGCTACTAGATTACAACCCATAATGCCGAAATTATTTCATCAGTGCCAAAGCCGTATCAGGGGAATGTCAGCTATTAATTTACATTTGACGTCGATTCGTGATCTGATAATGTACTCTCGAGGAGGAGAGACTTTGTAATATATACTAATATAGTGAAATTTCAGACGAACTTTTGATCATGTGAATCATAAGGTTTTCTTTAAGTATTCAGTGAATTGAACATACCGGAAAGATTTATAAAATTAATTAGATGGATATGTAACCAAAGACACGTCAAAATTTCAATTAATGGTACTTTAAGACCGAGAATTAAATTGAGCAGGGGCGTCCTGCAGGGGTAGCCCCATGTTCTTTAGCTTGATCATGGTACCTTATGTGATGGCGATTCATAACCAAGTTAGAGGAATTACACTAATACAAAATCCCGTATGTTGTTTCAATTATATTGACAATACGGTATATACTGCTCAAAATGATATAGAAATCGAAGTAATATACATTTTTTTTTATAAAAACCCAGTCATTGGATTTAAATTCCAAAATAAGCCCAGCAGTGGGAGTGGAGTGGTATAATTCCATTGAGAAAACTATACACGAGGCAGAACTTAGCATGGTAAATAATTTTACTAGAGATACTAAAATTTATATTAATAGACTACATACACTCCTGGATAGGGGCAGCTGTTTCCTTGTTCTCCAGCCTTTTGGGCGCGTCTGTTAAGAAATACAGGATATTTTATATGGCATAAACAGATGCTAAGAACAAAAAGAGCAGTATAATATAGAACCACTAGAGAAAGGGGTCTAGGCTTAAAAAAACGTACAACATGAAGCGGAGGCTTTATTAATTCACCGCTTAGTGCAGAGTTTTGCAGACACACACAACTGTTAGTTATGCTGCTCTCTGGATAGTGATCAGGGATATTGATGTGGTATTACCTATCGATATTAGACAAATACGGGGTCCCATGAAATTTTTTTCAACACAAATTATTGACATGGCGTACGCAATAATCAATCCGATTTCCTTAGAAGAATACACAGTCAAAAACTTTTATCAAGATTATTTAAAATTACAAACAGTTGATGAGAACATAGATAGGAATATGAGTGAAACACAGAGAAACAAAATGTATAAAAATTTAGAAATATTGACATTTGATGCGAGATTACATCATCAGGTATTTCTACAGGCGTGCAAACTTGAGTATTGTAAGGAAAATCTTAAAAATAAAGGTATAGAACAAAATGATAATTGTCCAAAATGTGGAAAGATGGAAACACTGTTCCATAAGTAAGCAAAATGTGTTAATAAAGACGAGATATGGCAACAATTTAAATATATATATACAGTAGAATTATGAGAGTTATGGAGACAGAAGTAACATTTGTAGACATTTTCATGAGACCATATACAACAGGATTTTTCCGCCAGTGCAGCGCAAATTTGTAATGTGGCTAATCGCCACTATTTTAGACATCTTGAAAACAGAAACTGATATGTTCGATAAATCGTGATATGTACAATATCTTGTTAGACACTGGACATTATTTACTCTCCCATAAGTCATATCTTGGTCTTAGTTATTAGTTATAGGATGTCTATTGTTATCTAACATGTGTTTAAAATTGTATTTAAAGGATTGATTATTGTTTTCAATAAATAATTTTAAAAAAAGTGGATAAAGCACTGGAGAACTATTGTAAGGGCATCGGGTTCGATCCCATCCCACTCTAGAGTTTTTTTTTGTTTTTTTTTTACCTTTTTGAAAATAAGAAATTACCTTTTTTATTCATTTCTACTTTCGAAATATGCCCTTCTTTCGCTGCTTACCGAACATCAGTAAAATAGGTTAGTTAAAGCCAGATTAGACATAATTCTGAAGTTTCAATCTTAAACCTTCTGGTCTGCGCGTTGATATGTCAGTCAGTCACGACTTCTGTTTTTATATATAGTATTATTATTATTGCCTTTTCAGGATATTATGTCAAATTGCCTTACTCTCAAAAGGTTACGAACGTATTTTTTTTTAAATCTGGAATCTGCAGAACATAGACCGAGCCACCGTAACTCAGTGGTATAGCGTTGACGTAGCATTCGGGAGGTCGTAGGTTCAATCCCAGAGGTCGGCTGTCTTTTCTGACGTTTTCCCAGGGTTTTACTCAGTCGCACTACACAAATGCTGGGATGGCACCTTCAGCATAGGCCCTGGCCGGCCCCGAATCCTTTACCGCTCCTCTATCCCGGCCTAACCGTTAGATGCCTGCAGGTCATAAATAAAATTCAAATTTAGAACATACACGGAACATTTTGAATTAACTCTTCTCTTGTACAGAATAAGTCATCATAACTTACTGACTGATTTTGATAAGGATTGTATTTTTTTTCAACCGTTTAATCAACAACTATTATGTAAAATAATTGTATTGCTATCAAACTTCTATATTTAACAACTTCTTGTTTACCTGTGTATCTATCTGATATCTCTATATCTATATGCATCTTGTATGACTTAGTGCTGTATTGGCACCATGCTATTCGTACCACGTTAATACGTATTGCATTACATTATTATTACCACAACAAATAGTGTCATGTTTCACGTTACTAGTGAACGGCTAAATAAAAACTTAAAATTCATGCCTACTGGTAAACATCGAGTTGCAGGTGATGATAGTAGTATAATCACGATATTTTGATGATCTTCAGAATTTAGAAAAAGTTATATTAATCCTGTTGCATAAATAGGAGTGTTGTTGTAGTTGCATTTTCTATGACGATTTGCTTTCGAGAAATTCTGTGTAATGTGGAATAAACATCCACAGCTCCGGGATGAACGCCATTTGGTAATGAAGTGTCTCTGTTCCTACATTCCATGTCTGACTTCCAGAAGTATCTCACTGACGAAGAAATATGGACAGAAGCCTGTGTGGAGTAGTGGTTAAAGCGGCGCATCCTCAAACACTATCATCGATCCGAAGATATCAGATTCGAATCCGGTCACCGACAAGTGCAGAAAATTGAAGATGAAAAAATGTAATAAAAGACAGGCTATAATAAAAAATGAACAATTAATTTATCACAGTGTGAACAGGGTCGGGAAGAAGGTGGGCGAGCGACAACTAGCCGACTACGCGTCGGCATTTTGATGTCGGTCCGACTTTGGGTCGCTGGCGTCGGCCCGACTTTCGCCGACCAAATGCCGACGTCCAGCCGGCATCGCCTGGCTTGCTGGATGGGTATAGGTCGCGTCATTTATAAAGTTTATTATATATTAACATGCTAATAGTGAAATAAATGTAACGCTTTTAACAGCACTGTGTTCCCACCTTGTGCACGAGTGAAAAACTCGGTGTTTCGTCATTTGGCATCATGTTAGGTGCGAAGAACATTGTTCATGGAAGTATTTCTGAAATTCACGAATGGTGCCAAGTCTCGAAAGTCCGAGAGCAGTACTGCCAAAAACGTTGTGTTCTTACTCTTGTCGTGCTAATAAATCATAAACCTTTGACCCGAATTCCCCCAGTGTGCCCTATGACAATGACGAACCAGTATGGTAAAAAGATTTGAATTTAACCTATCATACGTCCTTGCAACGCACATTAGTTTCGAACGTGTCAGAAAGCACAAATGTCGGACCAGAGCTGGACCGAACCAACCGGGTCACCCGGTCTGTGCTTAAGACCCGGCCTGACCTGGTGACCCAACCTCGACTAGATATGCCCAAGGGCAAAGCAGAGTTTTCAATTATGTCCTTTCGTTTGAACAGTGTTTCCTTCAGAGATGATTTGGAAACGGAGGTGTTACGTTCAGAGTACGACAACAGGGTAAATTCCCGGTTCACTATAGTTCCCAGACCGGAACAATCTGGTAATTCGGGTCAAGTTTCAGACCGGGTCACAGGTCCGGTCAAACGAAAGTGACTCGGTTTCAGCTCTGTTTCTGTCTAAGAAGAATATTCTATAAGCGATCTTCTATCAGAGTGTATTTTTTTTTAATTTTTAGCTTTCTAATTTCGTTCGTCTATTTCAGCCCGTTTTTCTACAAGGAAACACTTCCCTGTTTTTTCTATGAGGTTTAAGTCGGGACTTTGAAATGCCATATTTAAAGTGTTCCGTACAATCCAATGCTGCACGATTATTCCTGTGTACCTCGAGTCATTGTCTTGTTGGTAACAATAATCATTTCCTAAACTACTTTTTAAAAGATTTTGCTGCACAATGCGCTTCTATGTCTCTATCAATATTGTGCCTCTGAACAATTCAAGATTCCATTTTTCGCTACAGTCCGTATGACTCAACACAATTGTATTTCCTTCTTTGTTTGGAGGATTTCGTTCTGTAAATGATAATAAAGCCACCAAATATAACGCCAGGAGTAATTTGAATTTATATTTTAAGGCCTTTAGGCAACTTTGGCTCAGGCCATAGGGATTATGATGAAGGGAGAACTAGAACTGGTGGAATGAAAAAAGTGGAAGGAAAGGGAGAATCCCCGAGAAAACCCACACAAAACCCATGGCATGAACTCGGATCGAACCGACGACCACATACACCAGAAGTGAGCACTCGATCACTGAGGCACCGCGGTTCATATAACGTCAGGGTTTTGAGGAGGAAATCAGTTGAAAGTAAAAAAATCCCTTTCGGTAGGCCTACAGGCTGAGGTAGATTTCGAAGTTTCGCTGGGAGCCGGGGCTCGTCCCCCAACTTCAGTGCTTTTGAGAGGATGCGCCTCCTTTATCTTAACCAAAATCTCCCTGCAGCACTACACCACCACGGAGTACATCTTCACCCTCCCACGGTTGGCTGCGCCCCCAAAGGGAAGATTTGCCCCATTTATTGTAACCTACTCTTGGTCATACACCTTCATTGAAAATTTCGTTTCTCTACCTTCAATGATTTGGAAATTGGGTTTTTGGGGCGGTCATTTTGGATCCAAGTCGACGACTTTTTGAAAGTTTTCTTATTTTGTCGTGACCTACTTGTGATAGTACAACTTCAAGTAAAATTTCATTTATCCAGCTCAAACGGTGTGCAAAATGGGATTTTGGGCGGTCATTTTGGATCCAAGATGGCGAGTTTTCCCAAATGTTGTGATATTTCCCTAAACTACTCGTCATAATGCACCTTTATGCCAAATTTCGTATCTCTAGCTCAAACGGTGTGGAAAATGGATTTTTACGTCCGCCATTTTGGATCCAAGATGGCGTCTTTGAACTCATTAGATAACATTTTCATAATCAAAAAGTGATGTTGTACCTTTATGCCAAATTTGATTTCAATAGAACCAGCGGTTTAGGCTGTGTATTCTATACAACAATGGGTTCGGCGGCCATTTTGGATCCAAGATGGCGACCGATTTTGCTCATTAACGAACTTAACCGAGCTATTAAGCCTAGAAACAACATATAAAAATTTGGTTCAAATATCTTCAAGATTATGGCCGCTAGCGTGGTATATATATATATATATATATATATATATATATATATATACACTTTCATATCGTACCGATCTCAATAGGTATATTTTCTTCGAAATCTACCTAATAAAATATATAAAAAGGGTAAGTAACGTTAATAGTTTGCAGTTTTCAACTTGCCGGACTCCCTCACCTACCGAACCTAAAAATGTAATTTCTGTATGGCCTTTAGGCATCTCTGACTCATGCGCTCGACCCACAATCGGTTTGCTCTGCATGCCTGAGCCCATTATTTTTTTTTTAAAAAAATGAAGTTCTTTCGAGTTAATTTTATATACACATCTTTTCCGTACTGAATAATTGAAGAAGAAGCACTTGAAAACGAAATAAATAAAGAGTGTTCTAGTCTTATTTGAAATAAAATAACTATTAATATGAAATTCTCTAGAAATATTTCAATAAACATAGCAAAATGCTGGTATAATCATCTGACAAGGCTGTTGGAGACCGTTCAGTGTTTTATTACCAACTACACAGAAGTTGACAGTGATGGCCTGGTACAAGCAAAAACACGATTGAATTCTATAATCACAAAAAGTAGCTAAAGGACAAGAGAACACGTGATTACGTGTCACGTTTCACAGGAAACATTGTAGATATTAACAGTGTGGCACAATACATCAAGTTTTATTGCCAAGAACATTTTATATTTAACCCTAAAAATGTATACAACGAGAATTAGTACACTACTTAAATATTTATTTAAAGACTTAGGGCTGATTTACATGCAAGCTTGCCTTGCTTGCTTTGCGTGCGATTTGGGCGAGTAGCCAATTAAAGCACTTGTTTTATTGCGTGTTCTACGTATTACGTAATAAAACATGTGCTTCAATTGGCTACTCACTCTAATTGCAAGCAACGCAAGCTTTCATGAAAATCAGCCCTTAAAAGAGAATGCATAAAGGTTAGAGAACTTGTTTAAAATAATTTATTTTTGTTAGCGCTCTTGTATGAGCGTCAGTGAATAGGGGGGAGATATAGGCCTACAGTTTGTTTTGTCTGTCTTTGCGTTCGTCCTCCTTTAGATCTCAGCAACTACAAGTCGGACATAGATGAGACATACACCGTTGAATTTTTTATGGTGCAAAACGGTGGAGAATGTTATATCTTTGATTCTATAACTGGCATCTCCTTCCCAATCACTTATTATTCTTCATTTGTGCCTCTTCAAGATCTCAGCAGCTACAAGTCACACAGAAATTAGTCATACACCACTGGATTCCCCGTGGTCTGAAACGGTGGGGAAAACTCTGACTTGGACTATATATATATATTTTATATTTCTTAAAGTTGATTTTATACGGTGGCAATTTGGTTCTGTCTTAAAGCCATTACTTAGCGTGTTCAGCTTGTTTTATTTCTCCTACTACGAGATAAATATTACGATATTTTTTGTCTGCTTCCATTCATGGATAATATTTTAAGCAGTGAATCCTAATTCATCACAGTGGAGTGCTCGATTGCATCTCAAGTCGGGTATAAGAGGGAATATTTAATGTCATTTGTTTATTCATTGTTTGTCCTTGGTGAATGTTCAGTGTGTCTGCTCGATGCTCTATGTGCATTCCACATCATTGATAACGGCCCAGATACCGAAGCTGTAGTAGGTAATGGATTACCATTTTTACATATCACAATCGCATTCACTCTTGCCAGGTACTGACACTAGTTGAAACGAATTTTAGGAATTGGGAAAGGGGTCGTATTTTCTTTCTTCTCTGTGCTTCCTCATTTATTCTGTCCTTCCTCTCTCTGTATTCAGCGATTGTATTGTTTTTTTTTTATTTATCCCGATAAGTGTTCAGTGAAGGCTCACACACGTAGACACGCACACGTATAATGTCAATGAAGAAATACGCCAAACTTAACAAAAATCGAAAGAAACAGTAAAAAAAAATGTCCCATAATCGCGGTGAAGGTTTTACTGGTAGTTTATCCTCCGTGTTCGAAAGGGACTAGAGTTTCCGTAATGACGAAAGACTACACCACCGCCTTAAGAACAAATAACTCCGCCACAGATTTACGTTAACATACACTACGTTACGCTGTCAACTGGTACATTTTTTTTTCAGTAAAAATTAAATATTTTATTGTCTAGATTACCTAGTGCGTGCAGATGCTCTGGACTTCTCAGAGCTTAATACTCTGTAGTGTGCTTTAAGATGTTCCTCTCTTTGTATAGTTCTTCGGTTTCCTTACACTTGAAGGCCACATGCTCTGGTGTGGCTACAACATCGCAGTTCGTCTCCACAAGATTTAGAAGATGCAATTTATCTCTATATCGACCATGCCCTATTATTACTATTATTATTATAGATGGATTAAGCCTTCCGGCGTTTCAATGTCCTTCAGCGCTAGTCTGTTTTCTGTAGATGAAACAAGGCCGAATATTCTTCTTCCTTTTGGAGGTTCATTCCATTCGTTTTGCCATAGATTATCAATGACTTTGTTGAGATGTTTCTTATCCCGATATTCACGCCAATTTTATTTCTTATTTTTTCTTGTTTATTCTCTTTAAGTCAATAAACTGCTAGTGTTTTAATCTGGAGTTGTATTGGCAGGGTCGCCATAGAAACCTGAAGCGCTTCCGTTGACGGCGTACTAAATTCTCCCGTTAGTCTGACCATTAATTTTTTTGAACCCGATTGACTGTCTTCTGAGCCTGTTTGACAACCCACACGCTGGCGCAATATAAGGCTATTGAAGGGACAATTACGTCCAGATACAGTATAATGATTTTTATGGGTAGCATTAGATTCTGTTGTGCAAGGCTTATTATCTTGTTGAAAGTTTTGTTTTCGCTTGATGCGTAAATGGTTAAATTGGTTTACACTTTTAGTTAGCTTGTTTCCGATTAAAATGCTCTTGGTCCTCTCCACCAATCAAACGTTTCCTTAAACAACATTTACTTCGTCTTTTCCACTGATGTTGGTAACTTGTTGTTATTGCAACATGACGCAAGACCGTCCGTTGTTCCGTTTGTATTTTGCTCTATTTCGACCCTGCTATTTCCTCCTGTTAAAACCGCCAGGTCGTCGGCGTACCACACTACGAGCTCAGTCTCCGACATTACGTCCAACATTTGCAGACACGATTGGAAGACGATGTACCAGAAGGTACAAGGATTGATGGTTCTGGCGTGTAGAGCGATGACGAACGACTGAACGAGTAAGGTGGTACACGTTGGCCTTTGTTGTTGTCGTTGAGCATGTGGGGAACCCACGCACCAATTTTCTACACTTTATTTATTTATTTATTTTATTTTATTTATTATTAAGTTTCAGATACAGCTTGAGTTGCCATTTTACACAGAAACAAAATAACAATGCAACAAACTAAATAACTTCACTACAAACTAAATAACTTTACTACAAACTAAATAACATGAAATTAAGTTTTAAACAAAACATAACACAGCAACTGATATAAAAAACATAACGATTATACTATACAAGAGGAATAACTCACATATTTGTATTTAGCGTTCGATGGAAAGTGTGTTCAGATCCGAAAATATCAATATTTGAATCAAGGTTATTGTACATAATTACTAGTCTATGGAATAAGGAGCGCTGCAGTATACTTAGCCTAGGCGTGGCACAATGAAGGAGGTTATTTCTGGTTATTCGCAAGGGAACACGGAAGTAAAATTTAGATATCAACTCTCCAGTTCTAAGATTACCGTTAAGTATCTTGTATAAATACATCAAATCTGCCAGCTTACGACGAGAAGAGGGAACGTGGAGACCAAGAACGGATAATAACTCTGGTTTGCTTAAGCTACCTACTGATGGTATTCTTCTTTTGACTATAGCAAGAAAAAAGTTCAGAACAGAATCAATATGAGATAGATTAGAAATACTAGCCATGTCCCAAATTGCGGAGCAATATTCAATTTTAGGGGAGATGAAGGTTTTGTAGAACATACTCAATGAATGAAGGTCCTTAATTTCTGTAAATCTATAGAGAAGACCAAGTAAGCGCATAGAACTGTTAGTTACAGAAGTCACGTGATAATAGAAGTTTTTCGTCAAATACCACTCCAAGGTCCTTTTGAGAAGAAACTTTAGCAATAGGATTATCATCAATGATATAGGCAGATGGGATTTGATTCCTCTTTAATGAAATAGTAAGAAAATGGAAAGAATGGAATAGTAAGAAAAGATTCCTCTTTCCTAATGGAATACAGTTATTTGCGGATGATTCTATGGTCACAGTCCATATGTGTGAGCAATGCCCGTGTCGTTTGGTGCGGATCCACATGAATTAACGCGTTCAAACGGTCCTCATCCAAGTTCGATTTCTGTCCAGATCGTAGGGTATCGTTCATTTCGAACTGTCCCCTAGTAAAATGCGCATACCACTTTTGGCTAGTCCTCTCACTAATGCGTCCTCATACATTGTACAAATGATTTCGGTGGCCTCCGAGAGTGGCATACCTCGATTAAACTCAAACAATATAATTGTACCGGAAATGTGCCTTCTTCTTCACTCTCCATGTTCAATCACCTGCAACAACAACAATAAATATATTAAAGTCTATGGTTCAACCTGGAAAGGATTTAGAAAGGACTATGTTATGTAGTGCACACAAAATAACAACAGCAGCATCTAGTTGACAGGGGAATATTACACCTATTTTCTTGGCCGACAGAATATATGCAGCAACCCAATAGTATACAGAGTAACCCTTCTTATTGTTATGTGGTATATCTTCTTTAGCATATTGTTTTTTTTTTATTTCTGTTTCTAGGTCATCTAGCGTCATTCACCCATAGGAATATACAGTGAATAGCAATAGATTGTGACGTCTGAAAGTCTACAACACAATATATTTGCATGTGAGTTTACTACGTCGACTGACACATTAACTGAAACTATAATCTTTAATTTCTATAGCGTATATAAATGTTTATTGTACACGTTTTGAAAAATAAAAATAAAAATATCATTACTCTTATTTTTACAACCAAAGATACAAAACACATAAGCAACATTGTGCTTGGCAGATATAGAAAGTGTTGCAATCCATTAAACGCAAATGATAGTGAATATGGAAACCCCACATAACAATATCATACTTTGTCTCAAATAATGTGTTTCATAATGAAAATAAAAAATCATGTTTTTAGTTAGGGGAAAGTTGGGAAAGATTGCGCACAATTCAAAAAAAATCTCTTTTATATGGAAATGTCTAAAAAAAATACTCTTCACAATATATTCTTCAGTATCTGGTACACAATTCCATTTTATTAATATTTGATATGTCATTGTGTGGTTAATGATAATGATTTTTTTTTTACTTTTAATTTGCACAAATTCTCCTAATAGGGTAGGGTAAGATTGCGCACATGGGTAGGAGAGGTTGCGCATGAGAATAACATTCGATAGTACGAACCAAATAGAAACTACTTGTGATCCAAAACATTATAAACGGTTGTTTTACAAACATTTAATAGCTAAATAAGGCTAAATATTCCTATTAAATGTTACATATTTCTTAGTCTTGACACTGTTGATAAATTTTACTAATAGAATGGTAAGAAATGGATTTTATGCTCTTCACACAGTTTATTCCTCCGTCAGGTAGTGGATTGACACCAAAATATGGCACTGATTTGTACATAACTTTGCGCAGTCTCTCCTCTCATTGTATTAAATGAATGTACTGCGCAAACTCACCTATTTGACGCTTGACCCAATTATCTTAATCAGGGAGGAGAGTTTACACACCACGTAGCGTAGGTGCCAGTGTCTAGAAAAGACCGCAAACTGCGTACAACACGAGTTCTGACAAAAAATTAGCTTAGGTACACCTTGATTTATAATTACTTAATATTTAAAATTATTCACAACGTTTATGAAAAGTCAAACAATTTACTTGTGTCACAAATTTGATGATACGTTTCAGCGGCTACCTTCTGTCAACACAGGAATTCAACAAGAGTCTGCCTGTAACATATTCACTTGCCCTTCACTCGCAACACGTCACTCCAATTCCTTTCGGTCTTTCCAGGACCTGCCCAATCACTCCTACCGCGCAAACTCTCCCGGCTTTACCATATATTTTTTTTAGCATTATATGAAAATGCAATTTCGTACATTGAAAACAAATATAAGCATTTTTTTTAAAAAAAAACTTCACATCTACCACTCCGATAGTAAGAAAATGTGTCATATACTTTTACATTCTGAGCACTTACACCATTTCAGAACTAAATAAAACGCAAGTCAATTGTCCCGATCAGTTACGTATTTAGTGGGTGGGTCTAGACTCATTCGAAATTCCTATTCTGAGTAAGTTTAATATAATTTTAATTTTAATTATTATACCGGGTGTCCCTAAAACAATACGTCAGACTCCGGATGGGATTATTTAAATCAAAACACAAAGAAAATCCTTTGAAGAAATTCAAAATTAGTTTTGGAGCTACAGGAGCTCAAAGTTACAGCGACATCGTCACAAATGACGTCATTTCTCCACATATAATGACGTAAGCGGTGTCGGCGTAGCAAATCACAGTCGAACTAGTACCACAGACCTCATAATAGATAGACTTAGAACGCTTCCCCATTTCTGGCTGCGCTAAAACTAATGGATTTTTGTTCAGAGTACGTGATTTTGAATCCATCCGCTAGGTAGCTCTGCCATAGACGTCATATTCTAGCGGATGGATTCAAAATCACGTACTCTGAACAAAAATCCATTAGTTTTAGCGCAGCCAGAAATAGGGAAGCGTGCTAAGTCTATCTATTATGAGGTCTGTGGTAGTACCCGATACATTCTTATAAGCAATGTTAATGATTAAGGGAGTGGAATATGACAGGTTTTGCAAAGTAAGAATTTTATTGCCAAGGAAGTGAAAGGTTGAATAGCACAATCATAGAAATCCCCTTTAAACTCCATTCGCCAATCATGAACATGACTTAAATAGGTGTAATGGATAGTATTTTGAATGTGGTTTACTAAGCCGACAAAGCTTACGACGTTACTTTTCAAGATATGACGTAATTTGTTACGATGTCGCCTTAACTTTGACCGCCTGTAACTCCGAAACTAGGTATATTTCGATATTTCTTCCAAGGAACTTTTTTTGTTTTTGTTTTGATAAGAATAATCACCTCACGACATTTGGAGCATTAGTTCAGGGACAGCAAGTGCACGTAATATACACCGACTTCGCTAAGGCATTTGATACAGTAAATCACAGTATTCTCATACAAAAACTTAGGCAATTCCATTTTTCCTCAGGTCTTGGTAAGTTATTTGAGTCTTATATCGTAAACAATACGTTGTTTACAAAGGTGGAATATCCCAGGAATATCCTGTATCTTCGGGAGTGCCTCAAGGGTCGAACTTAGGACCCCTATTATTTTTATTGTTTATTAATGATCTCCCTGCATGTATCAAAACATCTAACAAACTTTTATTTGTTGACGACCTAAAAAATTTACTCTACTATTAACTCGTTGAATGATTGTGAAAATCTACAACTTGACATAAACGAAATAGTCAAATGGTGTAACAATAACACACTTGAAATTAATGTCAGCAAATGTAATATAATGCCATTTACAAGATGTCAGACAGCCGTGCATTTCAAATATAAAATTAATAACACGCCTCTACCATACCCCAAAACTATAAAGGATCTAGGTATAATATTTGATTCCAAATTGCTTTTTGATGTCCATGAAGACAAAGTTGTTAATGAAGCGTATAGAAATCTGGGATTAATAATAAGAATGGGAAAGGATTTCAGGAAGACAGAAACTCTTATACGTCTATTTAAAACATATGTAAGTTCAAAAATTGAATACGCTACCATTATCTGTAATCCAAGTACTGCACATAGCTCAGACAAGCTGGAAAAAAAAATCAAGCAAAATTCTTAAGATTCCTGATATATAAAGAAACAGGCGTTTATTCGAGAACTGATAGCAAAAAAACATTAAATACAAACTTTAACATGATGAGTCTTGCGAACAGACGTACTCTTCATGAAATGATTTTTCTTTACAAATTGTTTACAAATAGAATAGATTGCAACAATCTGCTCTCAAACTTTCAGATATATGTCCCATCAACCAAAACCAGAACAAAACACTCAGGATTCTTTTATTATCAAAAAGCGCGAGCAAATATTATGCATTAGTCACCAATTTGGAGAATGAGCGCAACCTATAATGACATAAGTAAAAGAGTTGAGGAAATTGACTTTCATAACATGAATCTTAAACGAATTCATAACATTGTAAAAAAAATCTGTATGTTAATTGTACTTGTAGTGGTGACAATAATTTAAAATATGGAACATTGTAATTAGGTTCTCCTATTGTGTTCTAAAATAAATAAACAAATACTGTATATTTTATATACGTCATGCCCTGAGGGGATCTCCGTACGCCCTGAACCCCCTCTGATATTAATTTCTAGATGCGTCCCTGAAGTAGATGTAACCAACTCCCACTGGCTCCAATACAACAGTTTTCAATTGGATGAATGTATCTTTTCTGTACGCCTGTGTTGTTGTTGTTATTATTTTTTTTATTATTATTATTTCAAAAGTGCTACCTACACCCGTCTGATTTTTATCCATGCAATTTCGTCTGTGAGCAAGCAGCTGCTGTAAAGAGTTTGTAAATACAAGTACGTCATTTTTAATGCTTGTTCATTGAAAATGTTAATGACGTTATTGTAAATAATGTATATTTATGTTGCTAATGTATTTCGATGTAATATGGAGTAACTGCTTCGTGTGAAACCTTTATGTAAATATAGGCCTAACTTTTAATAAAAATTTGACCTAACAATTGCTCTTTGAACACACAAACACTGGTAAGTATTAATTAAATACAATTCATGAGTCTGTTCACAAATAAAAAGCCAATAGTTTACCCATAAAAAGCATAGTGTGTTTATTGTACAAATAGGGATACATTAAATTAATTTATGGCGAATAGCAATTTATGTATGCTCTAAGCAAAATTGACTTTTCCAAAAGATATACATTAAAACCACCATAAAAAAATATATCTACGTACGTAATAAATAATTCAAACGTTTCTTAAGGACTGCGTCATGATATGGTAGGCCCTGGATCAAGCCGATAATGCGCCGAGAGTCTGTATAGGAACTCCGGGGAATATGAGCACGTGGGAGGAATTTGAACAAACCTAAGCATCAAGCTTGATATCTCGAAATCCAATAAGTGTAAAGAAAGTCAGATATTGAGTTTGCAACAGTGGTGAACATTCATATGTTTGTCTGAACTGTTTGGATCCTTCCTTTTATTTTGCAGTAAAATACTCGAGATGTACGTGTCGTTCAGGTACTCTGTTTAAAACATTACTGACCGTACGGCAGAGGTACTGTAAGAAGTACAAAATAAATGTGGACAATTACTCGTGACTGCAAGTAAGAACAGGAAGAACTAAGCAGTACCACCATTATCGGTTCCAGCACCCGTTTACAGTGTAGCCAACTAACAATAAATGTAAAGAATTAGTGGAATATGTGTATTTCTTTCTGAGATAAAAATGACTACCCAAAATTTAAAAAAATGCAATCTCGTATATGTCCCTTATTGGAAAATGTGGGTACTTTTAAAGTGCAGTGGTTCTTCTTTACTGAGTATTTTGCTGTTATTGCACTTTTTTTATCTATTATTGGAAAACCTTACACTTTATTACTGGATTACAATAAAACTTTAAAGTTTCGCAGAAATTAGTTTTAAAAAACTAAAATGTGAAAGCAAAATGTATCCATCTGTTCGAGAATCTGTTTTTTTATTACCCTGTCTCTTTTTAGACAAAGTTTTTTTCCTCTGGAGAATAATAATATAGTTAGTAACCCTGTTAGAAGGGTTTATATCGTTTCTGCCAACCATTTTCTACTAATGTTTTAAGGATACTACAACAAAACCACTACAATAAACTCCTCTAAAAAAAAATGTTTCATTAAAATCGGTCCGTCCATTCCATAATTATAGTCAGACAACCGTCCTCTTTTTTTAATAACGTCGGTTAAATATAAAGACGATATTAATTGTAGATGTATTATATAAAATGTTGTCATAGAAAATGTTCACTTAAACGTAACAAACGCTACAAAAGGTTTATTTCTATTCAGACAACAAGTGAACATCGAAACCTCAAGCGTAGAACCTTGAGCGGTACTCAGAACATGAAAAGATAATTTATAAAACCCTTTTCTCTCTTTGTTTACAGTTGTCTTTGTGCGTTTCGCTTCTTTTTTAATAATAGTTATGAACATTTGACAGTAGAGCGGAAGATATTTTTTTAGTATGTTTCATTTTTAATATTTTTACAAGGTAATATCAGTTGAATGTAAGCTTTTGGGGTCAGACGAGTTGTACATTTATTCCTGGATGTTCTCATTTCGTTTGTTGTGATGATTAAATTTGTATCCAAATGATAGTCTACAGGTTGACTAAAAAGAAATGATCCTAAATAAAAAGCTGAAGATCTTAGAACGAAACAAGATAAAAAGTCCTTCGAATAAATTTTACCAGTGCTTTAACTATATGAGCCAAAATGTGGCAACGCATCGTCATGCATAAGCTAGTATCTCAACAAATAAAAACGTAAGGCTAATTCGCATATCATAATCAAAGTGGTTCGAAGCACATAGATCTGAGTTAGAGGTGTTTGAAGTTCGTCGGAATTCGAAACATTTTACACTCTGGAATTTGCAAATTTTAAAATTTGGGAATTTCTATATTCCTGAATTTTCCATTTATTTCGTGCGTCAAACTTAGAATCTCTTTATTACTATGCGGTAAACTAAACCACTCATGCATTCGGATCAATGAAATACAACACTCTTCTGTACATTCTTTAAATTAAAAAAAAAACTGCAGTCCGTTTAGTAAATTCTGGAAGTAAGACATTCCGGAATTACGATTCTTCAAAATTCAAACCGGAATTTCGATACTGAAGAATTTAGACATTTCGGAGTCAAAAATGGCATTCCAATTCCGGAATTGTGAACACCTTCTAATTTAAAGAAGGTTTGTGATTGAGGGAGTGTGATTTCCCTCATGTAAAATGTGATTTTGAATTTATTAATGGACTTATGCAATTTTGACTTAGGCCGCCTCCACGCAAAAATTTCATTATTAAATAAGTTACCGCTACGATTCTATTAATAGTCGCAAAGGCCTTGATAGCATCCGAAACATAAAAGCATTACTTTTTTAATAAAATAAGTTGGCAACGCTGACAGCTTCGGTGGTTAAGAACGAAAACACACACAGTATGTTCCTATTGTTCCAAAAAAATGTTTATGCCAAGTTTGGTATGCATATGTGTAACGGTTTAGAAGCTACTTGCAAACTTAAATAAGAAATGTTTAAACCAGTTGGCAACACTGACAACCTCTGCGCCTAGTTAGGTCTATTCCGCTGGCTCTGAGCTAGTTTAGACAAAATCTTTCCAATGACACCCTATCCACGTATCTACACTTTATGGTTCATGAGATATATTTTTGGACACTGGTTGACAACAGGGGCAGCTACTGTGATTGAGGACAGGGCACCCACAATATTTTTCAGTCGTGTAGAATAATGACTGTCAAGTTTGAGGCGGATACATCCCACGGTATGGAACATATTTAAAGAAAATGAAACTTTTAAACACTGACAACTAGAATGGTTGGTGTAATGTATTCGGGACTTTCTCCACAAAGGCAGGTGAGGTAGACACAAAAGCAAACAAGGGGGCTCGTGGCGCCCTGTTGCAGAAAAGGGAACTTATCCAAAATTTCATAAAACGTGATCAAACCTACCTGGGAGACAAGCCTACATTACGCCACAGGAGAAGGCACATAACGAAAGAAAACCGCTATCGGACCTGAAGACAGGGAGGGTACCTACCCATCAGCACCCTGCTTCAGCCAAGGACCATCGAAGACGGAACACGCACTAGTCTAGAACCACGAAGCATGCATGGAAGAAGCCCGAAAAGAAGTGCTAAAACGCAGAAAGTTGGCAAAAGCAGAACACCAGGAAAAGGCCCTAAAAACAGGGGGGGGGGGAGTCGCAGGCGAGAACATCTCGCAGGAAAGCCAAACACAAAACACTATTTTAGTGACCTAGGGCAACTAGACCCCTAAAATAGTACAAGACTCAACGCAGCCGTGCACTATTTATCAAAAATCACGAAATTTAGATAAGCACAACTGATTTGACTATTCCCTAATGTTTGCAGAAGCATCAGATCAAAATATCAGAACTTTACTTTATTTGCATTTACTTTCTCATATACTCATGAAATAACACTTCGCGGACTGAAATAGCGAAAGGTTGGGAACCTTACAGCAATACCACAGTTATGGTAAACTACCTACTTCTTAATAAAACCCTTGACACAAGGAATATCTGGTAAAATATAATTTTATTTTTACTTAAAAATGACAAACGCAATGCAAATGACTGATTGGTGAATTTCGTGTGCGAAAAAAGTTTCCGAAAAGAATCTTTAGTACATTAAAACGAGTTTTAAATGTGCTGTTAATTTCACATATCAAAAGGTAAATTAATCGTTTACAGAAATGCTCTGCCTAAGAGCAGAGACAAAAATTCCCAAACATATTTCCAAAAGATTAGGCTAATTTCAATTCCCGAATAAGGGTAGACATTCTACACGTTAGCCCAGTTAAACAAAATTTCTACAATCACTGAAGCATAACATTTTTTCTACGATTTTTTTTTATTACAAATATAGCGACTGGGCAGAAATTTTCTTTAATATTTCAAAATAGTTATCAAACATTTCTTACGTAATTTTCCAATTTTTAAACTCAACATAACCTACCACGCGATCTGATAATACAAACATGATATGCTACGGTTGGGTTAGGTATAAATTTGCAAGACGAATTTCTACATGCGAACTGGGTTACGGTTTGCGAAAACGACGGAGGAGTTTTGAACTTTGTTGATAACCGGAATAAAATATTGCGAATCGTTAAATCTTATGTTTACTAAAACGGAAATACTATAGATATTTCATGGAATTTAAAACATACCAGTTCCAAAAGAAGCAAACAAAAATGCTGAGTACAAAAAGAATGTACATTTGAAAGGTGGCACCCACCATAGTGCAAGGTAAAATATTCAAAGCATAGGAACCAAATTTTTTGCGTGCTAAAATTTCGCTATCTAAATGTAGGTGAAACAGATTCGGGTTTCTGAGAGAGAAAGAGGAATTTTAAGACGTTAACCACAAGTACCTGATAGTAAACCGACCCCCGATGCTTACCAAATTAAGCGGACATCTTCACTTCACACATGCTTCCACTAAAACCACAAATCACTAACATGCTGAAGGTGCACTAAATCACTTATACACAAACAAACTGCAGAAAAAGGAACTTAGAACCACAACTGATATACCTAGGTATTTTATTTTTATTTAAGAAAACAAGAAAACTCACTGCACACCACATATACCACAACAAATCACCTCACACACTGATGAACTTCACAAATTCTTTTCGTTGCACACTTTCAGGGTCAACCATAGTGGACGGTGGAAAACGCCAACTGCAGAAACTCGATTCTCAGTTTCTATTATGAAGAATTTGGAAAATATAGCTACCCATTATTCATCGGTCGATGCTGCTTTATATATTAATAAACTTCTAAACATTGGCTGCATTATAATTTTGTTTTTTATATAATTTTCGGAGGCAGCAAATGTTTGTGCAGCTTTTCTTACTCGACGACCATGGTTGAACTACTGACCGATCTCAGCCAATCAGGGAAGAGGATCGAATCAAACAACAAGGACGGAAGGGAGGTGTGGCTTAGTCACCTAAATTCTCAACGAAAATAAAACCAATCAGATCATTTTATTTGTTTTTTGAAGATGTTGAAGGTTGGTTGAAGGTTGAACAAAAAAAATGGTTGAAGGAATAAGGCAATAAAATATGCAAAGAATTATTAAATAATAAAATGAAGAAACAATAAAAATGAAATCCCGCCAATACAACAATGAAAGAGGATATCTGAATGGCTCGTCTCTATTGCCATCTGGACAAATAAAACACTTTGAAGAAAGCCGCCCAAAACGAAAAAATATCGCCGACAAAGCACGAGCAAGAAAGGAAAAGAAGACATAAAAAATAGGGAGACGGTGAGATATGTTAGGACCAACCGAAAATGGGTCGCTACATTGGAGACTGAGACACCATAGTATTTTTTGGCTGTATTGAATAATTTTTATGCCAATTTTGGAGTAGTTTGATCTAGCGTAATGGAATTAATTTGAAAAATTGAATTTGAAAATTGTTTTTAACACGCCCACAGTACAAATCACGGCTCTGGCGGCTTTGATCTCGTATTTCGGGGACCTTTCCAACGACATCTTAGCTATGTGGTAGGAAGTCGGTAGCAGTTCTCTAGTTGAAGGTTTCGAACAGACGTACAAAGCGGAAATATAATAAGACCTCTCACAAGAGACTTAAAAATTAACATGACGCAATAGACTAACATAAATCTCCTGTTAACTGGATTGTTCAATTATAAACTTTGACTCAAATGGATGTGTTAGGTACAACTTTGATTGTGATATCTTAATCCGTCACCTTTTGCTTCATTGTTTGGCGAGTTATTACGTCATTTGTGAAAATACCGTTCCCTCTTTAGATACGTGTACTGTATCTCTAAAGTAACACACGTTTCGAAATTTCTTGATAGCGATATTTTCTTCTTTCAGTGTGCAGAATTCATCCTTCAGAACATTGCAAAACATATTATAGATGTTGATAGGCAATGATTCCGCCAGACACCCATGTGGGGGGTGTCACCCTCAAATCCTCGATAGAATCCCTCCACAACTTTAAATTTTTTACGGCCAAAATCAGTAGAAACCGTGCAAAACTCCACTTACACCCTCCCAATTTTGACTACACGCCCCTCGCAACTAAAAATCCTGGCAGAATCACTGTTGCTAGGGTATTACAAAAAAGAGTAGGGCAAATGTATGTCAGCCTGTTTCCCATTGTCGTTCACTCAAGAATAAAAACGATTAAATGTGGGGCTGTGAAGCGTTGCGACAAAAGTCTTTGGGATAGAACTGAAGCACGTACAGCCGTAATTTTTTCCTTCATTTCATCGCTATTGTGCACTTTCCAGCTGTACGCTCTTTCTTTGACCATAGCCCAAAGAAGAAATCACATGGTTTAAGTCTGGCGAATAGCGAGTCCAATGTATGTGTCCATTTTGTTCTATCCATGGCTCACCTCTAGCGCGTGAGGTCCTCAGCTCGATCCCTGCTCATACTTTCTGGGCTTTATGGCACTGTGTGTGGGTTTCCTCGGGTTTTTTCGTTTTCTCCTACTTCCTTCATTTCACCAACTCTCCCATCATCATCCATTGGGCCTGAGCCAGAGTTGTCTAAAGGCCTTAAATAAAACTCAAATTGAAACATATCCGGGGAGTAGGGTCTACTGACCTCCGAAATGCTAATTTCTGTGAAAAATTAGTATAATTTTAGATATAGTATTACATCCATTGCATGTACAGATCTACCTTGGAACTGAGCGGCGTAACTCAACTGCCAGATCGTTAGCAACCGGAAGGTCGTGGGTATGATTCCACCTACCACCCATCCTGACTGAAGTTTTTCAGAGTTCTTCCTCAGTCAAACCAGGGGAATGTTTTCAAACAATACCCTACCTGACTTCTTTCCAATACACTCTATCTACCGTATATTACCGCGGCGTGAGTCACCAGAAATACATCAAAACAAATCCCACCTTATACTCCTCAAAAACGGAATTCTTCAAATATATTCTGAATTCGTGTATGTTAACGTGGACAGAGAAGACAACTTGCGCGTTCTACTTACTGATGTCGCGAGTGAATTATATGTTTTGTTTTGTATATAGCTAAAAAAAATAAAATGACGCATCCAGGGGTTTATTCGGCGCTTTCGCGTCCCTATGTTAAAAATGAAATTGTTGACTTCCACAAAATTAGCTGGGCAACGCCTGAAAAACCACTTAAACTGTGACGTCACAACTCACCATTCTGCTACATGTGATCAACATGGAGAAGGTTTTTCACAGGCGATGGTAGATGACGAGAGAATTAAAATGAATTGGATGAAGCACGTTCAATAATTCAATAATTATACCATTAAATCAGACATAATATGTGTAATCAAAGTATTCGAAATGATTTGTGGAAAATGTGTACCGTAAATAGGGTCACCAACGTTTTATAAAGCAAACCCGGGCCGTAAAATACCATTAATAAAGATTGAAAAATAGTAAACATACAACATTTGTTTCTAAAATTATTTTACTGGGAGACGTACTATATTGCCAAAGTGAAGTGTAATACAACTTACATTTAAATATACTGTTTGGAAGAAGTAACTAGATATAAAAAAAAATGTTTACAGATAAAGTTAGTTATACAGGTTGCAACCCTGCTGTTTTATGTTTTCTATTTCAAGTGACTATGTTGATAGGTGGCGCTCGTGTACAAAAGGCCATTCAGAGACATTTTTAAAACTCATGTTTAACGATGTGTAACTATCTCTCATGGCGAATGTGGTAGGTATTTCCGATATTGTAAAGTCACTTTTTTTATTATTTTATTTTCTCATATGTTCGAGGAATGTGCAGTAACTGTTTGGTTTAAAAGAGTCGGCTACATTTTGCGATACTAAAATAATTTATTCCAGCGTGGACTGAAGCTCTAAAAAGAACACTATAATTTATTTGTTGAGTGTTGCAAGATATTTGTTGTGGAATTCTGTGCAAATAATTAACATTAAAATTATAATTAATCCTATTTTCTGAACGTCATTATAGAACTTTGAATCATCATAATGTTCAACGATTTCGAATCTACTGCTGGATGAAGGCTTTCTTTATTTTTCTACTAATCTTGATCAGCTGCTGTCCCCATCCATATAGCTCCTGTAAAAAGCTCTTCATTTAGCCTATCCATCTTGCATTTGGACGTCTTCTAGGTCGTTTATTTTCTCTGGGAATCCGATTAGAACGTTTGTCGTCCATCTTCTGTCTGTTCGTCTATCTATGTGACCGACTCATCTTCACCTCATCTTCGTCGCAGTGTTTATTACTACTTTTGTTTCAGATCGAATCCATTCATTTATCTTCCTGTCCCTCCTCGTTATTCCTAGCATGCATCTCACCATTGCTCCATCTGTAACTCTTAATCTTGAGACGTTTGCACATTCAACTCCCACGTTTCATGGCTATAATTTCACGGGTAAGACACACTCATTATACACTTTACGCTTACCCAGCCGCCATAGGTCAGTAATAGAGCGTAAGCGTAGCTTTCGGTAGGTCGTGGGGTTCGATCCCAGCGACCGACTACGTTGACTGAAGTTTTTCCAGGGCTTTTCCTCAGTCAAACCAGGCAAATACTGGGATGACACCTTCAAAATAGGTCCTGATCGACACCTTCCCGCACCCCTATTCCAGCCTGAGCCTTAGATGCATAAAGGCCATAAATAAAAATATTTAAATGAAACACTTTACGCTTGAGACATATCGGCAGGGCCGGCCGGGTGGCCGAGCGGTCTGCGGCGGTAGGCCATCGGCTTGAAGGTCCCGGGTTCGAGTTCCGGCATGGGTGTGGTGGATTTTAACAGCTAAAGGGCGAATCGTGACGGGCCGAAATCTTAAGTTACTAGACTGGCCCATGTAAAAATGAAGTTTACAAAGTTTTCACATATCGGCAGGACGTTATTTGTAGGGCAAAATTCCCTTCTACGTCACTTACCTGTTTTCTCGTACGGAGGGAAAACCTGTGTATTTATGTACAGTACTGCAGTAGATATAAGGACAAGCTATCATCAGTTTATTCATACTAATCTCACACAGGGGAACCATGAGAATTCATACAGGTGAAGAGGGACGCATAGAATCTGGACATCTTCATCTTACCAACGATCTCACACAGGGGGACCACGAGAATTCATACAGATGAAGAGAAACATATAGAATCCGGACATCTTCATCGTACCAACAATCTCACACAGGAAAACAACGAAAATTCATACAGGTGAAGACGGACGCATAGAATTTGAACATCATCGTACCAACAATCTCACACAGGGAAACCACAAGGTTTCATACAGGTGAAGAGGAACGTATGGAATCTGGACATCTTCATTGTACCAACGATCTCACACAGGGGGACCACGAGAATTCATACAGGTGAAGAGGAACGCATAGAATCTCGACATCTTCATCGTACCAACAGTTTCACACAGAGGAATCACGATAATTCATACAGGTGAAGAGGAACGCATAGAATCTGGACATCTTCATC
>JAGDQP010001856.1:88224-108656 GCA_022664845.1 Lepisma saccharinum
TGAAGAGGAACGCATAGAATCTGGACATCTTCATCGTACCAACAATCCCACAGGGAAACCACGAGAATTCATACAGGTGAAGAGGAACGCATAAAATCTGGATATCTTCATCGTACCAATAATCTCACTCAGGGAAACCACGAGAATTCATACAGGTGAAGAGGAACGCATAGAATCTGGACATCTTCATCGTACCAACAATCTCACACAGGGGAACCACGAGAATTCAAACAGGTGAAGAGGAACGCATAGAATCCGGACATCTTCATCGTACCAACAATCTCATACAAGGGAGACACGAGAATTCGTACATGAGAATTCATACAGGTGAAGAGTAATGCATGAAATCTGGATATCCTCATCATACCATCAAAAAGAGAATTCATTAGATTTAAACTTGATGGATGGACACTATATAACGAACTGCTTCTATCCTATATCTTTGTCATTTCCTTTCTTCTCTTTCTTGTTTGTCATTCCACGTAGTTATGGTTTTTCGTCTTACTTATGCTTCTTTATCAATATTCGCAAACAACTTAGAATTCACACAAGTAGAACTTGAATTTTCTTATCTCTTCTCCTATTTTCAATTTCATTTCAATGTTTTATTCCTGTTACATTGTTCTGAAGAAGAATTCATCAATAGTTAATCAATTATGGAACTTACTCGGGCGCAGAGCCTGCGATCGGAAAAGCTGTCACGGCGGGGGCATTGGGTACTCTGAGTCTCCGTCGCGCCGCAAGCGGTTGAAATGCCGGAAATTGGTACCATCACCATCCAATCATGTATAATTAGTATTAGGAGAATAATACGAAGAAAAGACTGGTGGCATGGATTCTCCGTCCCGGTGGGGGCGGTGAGTGCTCTGAAGAGCCGTCGTGTCACCTGCAGGTTGGAGTCTCCTAGGGATGCTTTACCTCTCATTGAATTACCATTCACAATTTTATAAAAGTATAAATAAATAAAAAGCTGTGTTCGTCTAAAAAAGATTCATAATAACGGTCATTATAGGCAAACCTAGTTACACAACACTTAATACAACCCAGTACAAATAGTTATCTTGGAAAGGGTTTTTATAGGAAGGGGTTAGATTAGGAACACGTACTCAAGTCAATTGTTATTTTTGTTATTGTTTTTGTTTGTTATGTTTGTAGTGTACTTTGTCTGTTTTCATGTTCTATCCCTTCTCGTCCTCGTCCCTTGTGTTGTCTTTGTCAACAACAAAAGTGTAACTATTAAAATAAAGGAAAAACATATTTGCTATTATGATTTTTTCTTTTAGGTAATTGGTCTAAAAGCCCGGGAGATATGCTTGGCCAATAATTTCCCCCTGCCCTGCACTATCCTCTACATGGGTAGCTTGTTTTATAGGTCCCTTCACCCTTGTTAGCGAAGCTTTATAAAGGGATCTAATAATCCCACTTAATCTGTCTGTCCGTATAGAGAAAATAAATCTCAGAGAACCGTATTTTGCTTACCGAGATGCTGTAGCTCAGTGGTAGAACGTTGGCGTAGCATTCGGGAGGACGTGGGTTCGATCCCAGTGTCTGACTATCGTGACTGAATTTTTTCCAGAGTTTTACCTCAGTCATACCAGGCAAATGCCGGGATGGTACCTTCAATTTGGGCCCTGGATGCTTCCAACGTCCTTTCCCTTCCGTATCCCGAATAAATGAAATTCAAATTCAATTCCGTATCTTGCTTCAAGCATTTGCTCTATCTGTTCTGTGAATGTGGAAAGTGGAATCTAATCATATTCAGAAGAGATTACTATCAACCTAGTCCGGTCATAAATGCTTCAGAAAATGTGCTGAAATTACATCTTGGAATTTGAATTTAGTTTTTAAGACCTTTAGGCAGCTTTGGAATGGATCAGGTAGGATAGATGATGATAGAATGAATTGGTAGAATGAGGAAAGTGGAAAAACCCACGCACATGGTGTTTATCCACCACAAAGCACACATGGAACGAGCAGACATCGAACCGACGACCCGTAGCACCAGACGTGAGCGCTCTATCAATTGAGCCATCACCGTGTCGCAATTCATCTTGGAGAATAATAGTTTGATAAACAGTTGCCTGTTACTTGGATATGGTAGTGTACTAAATTTACTTTAAAACTAAATTTTCCACATCTACACAATGAAAATGCTTTCAAGACCTATCAACTGACCACACACAATGGTTATGTTCATTCACAATGGCACCAATAGATATTAAAAATGATACCACGGACTTTTCCCTCGTTACGGAGAATGGACCAGGGGCAAATGGCATTGATAACATAACATTTATCAGCGAACCAACAACAATAATCACTAGCGGAAAGATTTGTCACTTGTCCAACTTCAACTCATCCCACTTACTACCCGTACCTACACCCAGAAAACTCATCTTCGAAATTTATAGCTTATGGTTCCGAAAAGAATGATATATATAAGTAAACAAAAAAATAACCATTTCTACACCTCTCTCTCTCTCTCTCTCTCTCTCTCTCTCACACATACACACACAAACAGAGGCTTACTTTTCTTCCTCGTGATGTGTGTCTTTCTCTTCCTTCCTCTACAATATTTCAAAATATGAGAAATAACTTTTCTCTTTCTGCTGTTGCCAAGGTAACAACTGTATACATCTAAGCTTACGTTTATCACCGCTAGGACTCCCTTGAGCGCTTTCCAAATTTGCTTTAATAATTTTAAAAGTGCGCTGAACTTTCCCTCTTTTGTCCGAAGATTCATAAACTTTTATATAATACAAAAAAAAAAGGTAATCAAAAGAAAGTTAATTCTCTTCTCCCCAAACCCTGATAAGAAAATTAATTTTTAGATTGTTGCTTCAGAGTATCACGAACTAGAATACAGCTTCATCAAAATAAAGTAATTTTATATCAAGAAAAAAATTGTAATTTAATATCTGCCCACAGTTTGCTCGCTGTCTTCCGTAGTAGCTTAATTTGATGATTAAAATGTCTCAAAAGTAGGGATGGGGACTTGGATCCGGATACTTTTGGAACCGGGTACCCGGATCCGGATCCTGGGACCAGTTCTCGGATCCGGACCTTGAAACCGGTTCTCGGATTCGGATCTTGGAACCGGGTACCTGGATCCGTATCTTGGAACCGGTTCTCGGATCCGGGTACCCGGCTCCCTCAGAACCGGTTCCTTCAGGATCCGGTTCCGCCCACCGCTACTCAAAAGAGTTCGTATACAATAGATAATATCTGGAAGTAGCAACATTTTATGGAACTGATACATTTTATAGCACTCATGCATGTATTAAAGAAGTTCAAATATGTTTCTCGTTTAAATTTAGATGACAATGTACGTGAAGCGAAACTCGGGTGAATATTTTAAATGAAGAAAATTAACCGAATGAAAAGGACCTGCCAGTTTTTGTCACTATATCAAAAGAGAATCTAATAAATCCAGATTGCTGAACCCAAATCCCATACAGATTCTTTCCACTGGCTTTCATTTAGACATTAGCGTGAATTCATATAATGGAGAACTTAAGCAAACCAGAAAGGACCTACCAGTTTTCAGGGTCTCCAAATGAAAGCGTCCAAATTATTTGAGGTCGCTGAACGCAAGTCTAAGCTTTGGTTCAGACGAAGGAGGACCCAAACTTTTTGGAGGGGGTCTGTTAAAAGTACTTCGTCTTGTGTGTAAGTAAGACTCATGCTTCAATTACATTCTTTACCCATACCTTGATATCAGATATTATATTTCTCTTCTATCCCAGAAGAATGAATTGGTAATTACAACAAGCGGCCGTATCTCAGTGGTTGAGCATTGGCTTGGTATTCGGGAATGTCCAGGATTTTGTCCCAGCGGCCGACCATCCCGACTGAGGGTTTTCCTTAAAAATATCAGGCCAATGTTGGGGATACCTTCAACTTATGCCCTAGTCTACTCTTTCCCGCATCCTTCCCCTATCCCGGTTTGAGTCGTACATGCCCAAAGGTCATAGCCTGAATGTATTCAAATTATGATAATTGTTTAATTTTCATATATACTTAATATGTATATAACATCATTAACATGTATGTTTTAACATCATTTATACTGCAGGCAGGATTCGAACCCAAGGCTTTTTAAACATTTGTTAACTAAAAAAAATATAATAGGTCAAGTAACTAAATACCTTCAACCAGCAAAGCAAAACAGTTTATTGTGCGCAAATGCGCACACGACCCGCGCCATGACAGGACTCAATTAATACTCAACCCTAGTGGTCCAGCGGCTAACGTTGTGGTTTTCGGATCAGCAATGGATAGATGCTGAACCCCTAGGCTGACCAACCTGACTGAGACTTTTCCAGGTTTCACCAGGCGAATGCGAATGACGTCATGGTACCTCAAGTCAGGTCCTGGCCAATACCTTTCCTATCCTCTACCCACCTAACCTATTCCGGTCTGAGCCAAAAGATCATAAACAAAATTCGTTATCTATTAATATTCATCGACAACTATTAATGAAGCGAAATTTAAAGATGAGTATAAAATTCATATTTATCCCTTGAGGTCCATTGAAAACAGTGGTTCAGAGCCAACTTTACCATAAACTGTAAGGACATCTGCCAGATCCCCAAACAGGGAATTTAACCCCCCAAATCGTCGACAATATTATATATCCACAACTTTAAATAAAATACTGTTAAAATCGATAGGAACACACACACCCCAAGTGAAAATTCTGGCAGAATCCCTGGTCAGTAGTCCGATAAGATCAATACTCTCGAACTTTCTCTTTGACAAGTTAATCCAGTTATTTAAACATTCGTTGCAATAGTAAAATTACCATACCCTCATCCGTTCAAAATTAATTATAAACACATCTCACGTCAGTAATAATGTTATCTGGCCTCTCATGTAGGGCTACGTACGTATCACAGGGAACGTTCGTTAAGCATGGTGACTGAAAGCTTAGCGTGATCACTGATCGGCTTTCTCTCGTTGCAACTAGAGGGCAGTAGTGTACCGAGTCAATGGTGACTTAACAACAACTCTTAATTCAAATATCATAGAGAATTTCTCAAGGAAAAAAAAATATTTTCCCAGAAAAAAAATATCATCTTTTTCCTCTGAAATCTGATGTGTTCGACAGTAAAAAAAAAAGGTCGTTAATTAAAATTTAATAAAATGTTAAATTTTCCCTATTAAAGTGTACATATTCTAAATACTTAGTACTTCATAAATAATGGCATTGGTGTGGGGAATTGTAACAGAAAGAAATCTACTTTAGTTGACATAAAAATAATCATGTCTATATCTTCTGTATAAAAAGAATACAATTTTCGGAATTGGAGGCATCCGAAGTGAGCGAGGCGTAATCATAATTGACGTCATACATCGACAGTCTGGTCAATTAAGAACTCTTGGTCAGTTCTTAGAACCTATACTGAAAAATTAGTTTTTTTTTTAGAATGTATTTTCTGAGAAAATAGCGTCCAAGTATGTCGAACTTTTCATATTTTGAATTAATTTTAAGGACTTTAGGCAACTATGGCTCAGGCCGTATGAATGATGATGGAATGAATTGGTGGAAGGAAACGGAAGCACCCCGAGAAAACCCACGCACGCGGTATTTGTCCACCACAAAGCCCTCATGGCATGAGCAGGGATCGATCCGACGACCCCTAGCACCAGAGGTGAACGCTCTACCAACTGAACTTTTAAAAACAAACGTTGTTCTTACAGTGAAAGTACCAGTCGCCGACTGCGGTAGCCGGTGGCGTTACGCTATGGTCTCCAAGATCGTGAATTCGAATCCCGTCTGGGGTATGGATGTTTGTGGATGTTAACAAGAATTGCATTCATTTAACCGAGACGGATCGAAGTCAAAAAGAAGTTACTAAAATGATCCATTAAAAAAAAAGTTTTTTTTACGAAAGGAACAGTCCCAACCTCCTTAAGGTATTTTTGGAATAAAGTATATAGTACAAGTGGTTACTCAAAGCTGTAAGCAAGTATATGTACTTTGCTGTGGAAGAGAGAAAAGAATCTGAACTCTTCGAGTTTTTATTTTTTTCTAAGTTGTCAAAATTTCTGTATACCTTCAAGTACATAGAAACTACATGGAAATAATTTCCGTAAAGAACCCATAGACAAAATACCAAACTCTGTGACTTGACCAGACTTTAATAGGCTTCCCAATGCTATTTAATAGTACCTTTTTCGCATCTTTCCTCGCTCTGTCCTCTTCCACGCATGTACTTAGAAACAAGATAAAAAAAAGAAAAATATTTTATTTGCTTTTATCCGTGTTTCTCTGATTTAGTCATCCTTGTATGACAGTTGTGGATGACAGAATTTGCAACAATACATATCTGCTTCTGCAGTTTCCACAAACAAATAAATTGCCCCCTTTTTATTATCGAAGCTGATAGCAACTCACGTACCACGTGATAGGGTAGCCTAGGTTAGGTTAAGCTAGGCTAGCTCCGGTTATCACAGCGAAATGCATTGTTTATGTTATTAATGAATGTATTAGATTCAGTCAGACAGGTCCATTCCGGACAACAGTGAACACTTTTTGAATTCCGATGATGACGTAAATTGTCGGAGTTTCCGGGAAACTTATTAATCCAAAGATCCATGTATAACAGCGAGCATCTGACAGGAAAATATGAGTAACAGTAGCGCTTCTAGTGTCAGGGGAACGCAACACCAATCAAAATCGGTACACTGTACTTCGCGTGGCATGACAGGTTTGGTTCTAACTGGTAAGTCGAGTTCGATAAGCACTTTCAAATTTCCCGGTTATATGATAGGCAAATATCAAATGTTACCATATAGCATGGCCTAGTGAAGTCTAGGCTAATTCCCCTGTCGCGAGAGACACTGTGATAGCATGATTTGCCCTGATTGGCTGTTGTTGTCGTTACCTAGCTGGCGATTTCCAATGCTAGAATAGAGACAGATTTCTCTAAACGGATACTCTTTGTTTAGCGACAGTATCTTCCAGTTGCGTCATACATCATTGAGCCAGTGTAAATGCTTTACCTGTTATTTACATACCTTGAGATTCAGTTAGGTTAGTTTGCGTTACGTTATCTATGTTCAGTTGCGTTAGGTCAAGATAGCTAAAGTGTTATTAGGTAGGCCCTTAACGTTACGCGCGTTGATGCTCAACTGCGGACTCGCTTTAAATGACGTCACGGTTTGGACATCTGTGTGTAGTCTGCGTGGGTAAACGTGTAAGTTAAATTATCTCAGTGCGCTTTTCTATGAAATTAAATAAATATATTTCGTGTATGTGTGTGTATATAAATTGTACAATGTACAAAGGGGTTAGATATCATGTTTTTTTCAAAAGATGAATATGAGGGAGAAGTGGATTATGGTATGTAAAAGGAAGGACAAATTCAACACAAATAGCGCTAACATTTATTCCGTACACTTCCTTCCAGAAGACTATGAAAGAGATACGGGCTGTCATTAACTATTAAATTGATCTTTAAAAGTTACGAGCATTCCATCTGTGCATATGCCCAACTGGCATGGAGACCATCTAACTGTTAGATGCGAAACTCCAAATAAGGCATGTTTGTATTACCAGCCGCTTAGAAAAATATGTAGTACAGGATCGGTTGTTTTGCGTATTTTGTCGTTTGAAATACATATGCACGAACGAAATATATTTAAATATTAATTTTATTTAATTATGAGTTTTATTATAATATAATCTGAGTGATAATGAATGGAGCTTGGAGCTGTAATAGCGTGCTCGTTCCGCAATTAAGAGGTTCTTGGTTCGAATCGTGAAACGGGTCGTCCTAAATGAAGTTTTCCTGCCCTACAAGCAAATGCCGGAATGGTACTGGATCCGCAGGTCCATTTCCATAATTAACACCTTGGACATATCTCTTCAACAAATTTATATTGTCCAATATAGCGAAACATGCCAGTTGAAACGTGCAATATTTTCTGGTCCTGTGATGTATTGTAGCTGAGAAAAAATAAGATTGAAAAGTTATCCGTGTAATTCTTTCCTCTCCAAAAGAAGTAAATTATATAAATCGCCATCTTCTTGTATGTTATTAATCATATTATTGACAATCTTTCGACAATGTACAATATACATGGTCATAAACCTTATTTTATGCTGAAGCAGGAGTACATTTTTAGCACGACACGCTTTCAAATCGCCGACCGAGGTAGTCGCATAGTCAAAGGAATTAGACCAGTGTCTCCAAAGTCGCGAGTTCGAATCCCGCCTTGGGCATGGATGCTTGTAGATTTTTAATAAACATTGCACTCGTATATAATCGTGACGGGTTGAAGTTGAAAGTTACTAAAATGGCCCATACATAAAATTATGACGCTTCAGCATGAGTAAAACTCGATGGAGGTCTTCTGCGTTTCCCATTGCACTATTATTATTATTATTATAGGAATATCATTTATTTATTTTTATTTATAATCTTTTCAAATACAATCCAAAAATAAAATATATACAGTATCTAAAAACAGAATTAAACGATGAGAAAGTAAATTATTAAAGGTGACGCCCTGGTTTAAATGCAAATACCATTCCGACAGTTGCCTTGAAACACTGATGAAGACAGAGGAAAATCCGCACTTAGGATGGAATGTCCTGTAATTTCGATTGGATAGATCCGCTTTTGGTACCAGCACATTACCATGGCTCCACGCTACTCGGTTAATAATAATAATAATAAAAGTACAAATTAAGAAATACAATTTATATAGCAGCAAAAAGTATGTAAATATTTGTCCGCTACTAATAACCACAACTGCCATAATTCCAGAACAACCTTTTAAATCATTAGAAGGAATTTGACTTCATAAATGCAAATATCATCAAGTCTGAAAAATTGATTGAGCCCGTGTGAGCCTAGTTCCTGTTTATATATTCCTAGATAGATGAATGTTTCCCACCATTTGCTGAGACGTGTTAAGTCGTTATAATAATAATAATAATAATAATAATAATGTACTTTTAGTAAAATTTTAATCGTTTTAGAAACGCAACCAATACGCTTCAAATATAGCAAGTAAAATCAATATCAGCAATATATTTCAAATACTAATTAATTGAATCAAAACATCCAGATATTATTCAGTGACACATTATTTTAGTTACTGTTATCTTGTACAGTTGGGTTTATCTTGTACAAAAACAATTTCTTTCAGTTGTGATCAAGAGATGTCAGGTATACGGAGCGTTTCATTAATTGTAAATGTTTACATAATTAATCGTTTAAAATTAAGCTTTTATTTGCATTTGTATTTGTAAATTAAGGACATGTCATTTTACCATCCTCCCAAAGGAAATCATTCTTTATTAATACCAGTAATAAAGATTATTATTAGATTCCACATAGAAAATTGTAAGATTTTTATTGTGATAAAATAGCTTCAGGGGACAGACGCCTGTCTCCTCGAGTCCAAACAATGACGTAACTCGCGCCTCAACCAATGGGCACTGATTTCCGTGTAACACTCGTAAGGGCTCCCCCTGGGGCGTTAGCTTAGCGTTATGTTAATTATCTTCAGTTGCTTTAGATTAGGTCTTGCACTGTCAGTTAATTAACTAAAGCCAAGTAATGCTATGATTTGAAGTAAAGATATAACTATTACATATACTAGCTATTGTGCTAAGATAATGATTTCTGAACAATCTAAAGTTATATACTTATTAATTTCTCTTGTTATCCATTATATATCGAGTCTTGATGTTTAGTAAAAAGTTCCTCTTTTGGCGTTTGGGTTTTGTTTTGTAATCTGCGGGATGATTTTATATTTGTAAAATTCGGGAACAGAGGTGTCACGAATGAAATTACTTGAATCTAAGATAAGATTATGAATTAAAATACCTTTATGTTGTTTGTTTCCCAACGTGATAGAATGTTGAATGTTCTTTTATATAGACAGTCTGCGGGACGGATAAGTTATGTAAAAAATTTATCTCAATGTCGACATTCCAGTCAATGTATGTTCAAGTTGGTCGTTATGTTAGTATGACGAAATAGACCATGGAGGGTTTTTGAGGAGAGAAGTAATTGATATCACTATTAATTACAGTAAACGTTTATTCGTCATATCGACCGAGTTTTATTCGACTTCGATTGAAGTTAGCTAGAGTGCAACACTCTAGATCTAACTTCCATTAAGTGCCAAGTTTCGTCCCACCTCACTTGAGGTAAATGAAAAGAGGGCATCTTGGAGACATCTCTAATCATACTAGTTCAAGCGCCAAGGATCTACACAAACCCTGAGATATTTGAGCAACGCAGCGACGATAAATATAGATTGTGGACGCACAGCCGCAACATCGTACGATTTATATGTTCAAAGATTAAGGAATTCATCGTACCATTACACACGCTATTCAGCGTCTTTATCACTGTTCACACAGTTAAATATTTATTGCACGACTCAACGATTTCAATTCCACTTCGATGCAGGTCTCCGGGAGATTCCACTGCTTCGCTAGACTTCCTGAGACTTAACGAAGTTCGCAGACTCGAGGTTTTAACTTTGCCAGTTTATTTAATTCGAGATTATATGATATTAGAAGACCCATGACCGAACTGAAGACCCCAAACACCCGAAGTGAACGGGGGCCACGGTTGCTTAGTTGGTAGAGCGCTCATCTCTGGTGTTACGGACCGTCGGATCGATTCCTGCTCATGCCATGTGGTCTTTGTGGTGGACAAACAACACTGGTGTTGTTTCCTCGGGGTGCTCCGTTTTGCTCTCACTTTCTTCATTCTACCAATTCATCCCATCGTCATCCATACGGCCTGAGTCATAGTTGCCTAACGATCTTAAAATAAATTCCATTTTATTCCACCAGAAGTGAACGCTCTATCACTGAGCCACCGCAGCTCCCATATTTTTACAGCGAAAACTGAAATTTGGTCATGAGGATAAAGACGATGACGATGCGTTGATTAAGCTCTCGGGGAATAATTTGGGAACCAATAAAACTCCTCATTTCTTAGAATTCCCCGTTGCGTTGGTGTGTATTATCAATAAGCCAAACTAAATACAAGCAGTCAAGCGCTTCCAAATTAGTCTCCTCTCCCCATCCAAACCCGTTAGTTAACCATGGTTCTCTTTGAATAATTAACGAAAATTCAATAATAAGAGACGAGCTAAAATCCCAATCAGGCAACGGGCTTAATTGACGGGTGACTGAAATGAAGAGTAATGAGCCATCAGCTGGTCAGATAGGTTTTTTTTTTTTCGTTAGAGAACCAGAGGCGGAAGAAACGAGAAACTTGATCAGCGGAAGGCATTGTTGCGTTAACAAAAACGTAGGAGAGCCTGGCTCTCTTACGGCCAGCTGCATTTATGAATTCATTTAGTCTCGGAAATTCAGCACTAAGGGGCATCTTTGCGTGCGCTTACGTTAGATTAAATAAAGAGGAGGTACGTCATGAAATAAAGCCAGCTTATTGGTTAAAATAGTACTCCAGATTGACTTTTTTTTAATCAATGTTGCCAGATCTATACTGGTGTTTCTGACAGTTTGGATTCAGGTTGGTAGGGTGAAGGTGCAGGCGAGAGAGGAAAAGAGGTTACGAAGTTGTCATTATTTGTTTCCTCCCTCACCACTTTGGCTCAGGCCGAATGGATGATGATGATTGGTGGGATGAAAAATGTGGAAGGAAACGAGAGAACCCCGAAAAACCGATGCACACGGTGTGTCCCCACCACAAAGCCCACGTGGCACGAACAAGGATTTGAACTGACGATCCCAAGCGCCAGGGGTGAGCGCTCTAATTATTGATCCACTACGGTCCTTGTAGTTCCTAAGATTTAATTTCTGGACATGGACGGACAAACGGATTGAGCGGGATTATAAGGTTCCTTTAGCTATAGCGAGAGCTGAAACCGGGTCACTGTAGGACCGATTAACCCAGTGACCCATTTCAGCTCTGGCTATAGTTTCGCTATTAAGAGGCCGGAAAAAGCAACTATTTTTTAAAAGGAAAATTGTGGTATGAACGGCGTAGATCACCCCCGCCATCTTGGTATGACCTTTCCATTGATTTACATGGGACTTGTTTTACTAGTCTTAGGTCTCTTAGTAATTTTTAATTTCTGTCTTCTCCTAGTGTTTCGTCATGTTTTCTTTGACTCGTGCTGTTTTATAGAAAAGCAATATTTTACACACAAACAGTCTAATTTCCCGTTGACATATTTATAAGGCAACCTATTAATATTACGTTATACTCATATATTTGAAGAAACTTCACAAACCAAAACTCTACAAGAGTCAAAATAACAACCAAGGCAAATTTCGTGAAAGCGGAACTTCCATATTCTACTTTTGAGAGACATGAGACGAGTAAAACAATTCTCATCTAAATCAATGGAAAGGTCATACCAAGATGGCGGGTGTGATCTACAACGTTAAGGAAAGAACAATTCTGGGAAGTGAGACTAAACATACCGCGCTATCATCACCACCCTCTCAACAAACATTGGAAGTGGTCTTTACGTTACACAAATCGTAAATAAAGATTGCATCTTTATAATATACATTTATATTGTATTATGTGTTCTGGAATGATCGTTCTGTGATGTTACAGTTATCCTGGGAAGTTGGCCAACTATTATAACATTTAGAGAGAGCTACTAAAATTCTGTTTGTTGTTTCAGCTAATATAATTTCCTGAATAGCACACACACACAAAAAAAAATCCTTTAAGAAAGTTGCTTTTTCCCTATATTTTGTCATTATTAAAGGAGTCTTGAAGAAGAAGAATCCATAGCCATTTTAATTCTTATATAAGATAAAGTGTCCATTTCCTAGAGTAGCAGAAAATAATTTAGTGAATTACAGCTCAGATATTACCATCGAGTCTACGTAAACTATACAGGAGTGACTACTTAGTGTTGGAAGATAGACGCCAGAGCAAATATTTAAACTCGTTTGTCCACTTCTAGTCGAATCCAATGTGGCTCAGATTTTCAGTTCTAACTCAGTTTTATACGCTTGATATCGCTGAGTGGCCCGTTTTTTTCTATTTTAGTCTTAATTCGTTAGTTATTCATGTAAGAGTACATCGCACTCTGCATATAATAGAAAATACTGTGAATAATATTTACGTTTTTTGCAAGAATTAAGACATAAATTAAAAAACGGGCCACACAGCGATATCAAGCGTAAAAAACTGAGTTAGAATCGAAAATTTGGTCCATATTGGTTTTGACTGGAAGTGGACAAACGAGATTAAGTTTCCTCTCCGCTCACTAGCTTCACATATTAATGAAATTTTCAATGGCTGAAGTCAGTCCAGTATTGTATTAATGGAGGTCGATGGATATTACAATGATTTTTTTTGTGATAACTGTAATTAATATATTTTATACTGTGAAAAATTCGTTCATTTGTTCAAGAAAAGATCACCGAAATATGAATTTTGTTCAGGGTGGCTATTTTACCCGAACTTCCCCTACTTATATTTTCAATATTGCCCATTAGAAATATATTTTTAAAAAAATCAGAAATTACCGATGTATCTGTTCAGTACGTTGATTGCATGTTTACCATTAGTGGAATAGTTACCAGTTTATGATTAATTACGTTTGAGTTGGCTCCAAGTATCAACTTTCAACTTTCCAAGCTGATAATATGGACATAAAAAGTCTTAGTGAGAAGAAATCAAACTTGTTCGTTGACACAGCGAAAGATGGTCGAAGTAAATTGCGTTGAGAAGTAATATTGCCTTAGCTGTTGGTGTTTACTTTGTAATACAAACTCTGTTGGGAAGATGTTAGTACTCGGAACGATTAGTCAGTCTCTGGCTTTGAGAAACAAACTGAAGCTTCCAAGTTCTCTTTCTGTATTTGTTCATGGCGTAAAAGGAAAGCTGGGCAGTAGCTCTCCTATCAGATCCAATAAATACATCTTGCCAGTCTCTGGCAAACACATCTCTCTCTATCCATTTCTTTCTTTCTTTCTCTCTCTCTCTCTCTCTTTCTTTTTCTATCTCTAGCTATCTTTCTACCACACACACACACACTCTTTCTCTATTTCTATCTCTCTTTCTAACTCTCTCTCTCTCTGTGTCTTTATCTCTATTTATCTATTATCTAACTCTCTCCCTCTCTATTTCTTTCTTTTTCTAGCTCTACCTGTCTATCTTTCTAACTCTCTCTCCCTCTATCTATCTCTCTTTCTTTCTCTATTTCTATCTATCTTTATAACTCTATCTCCCTCTTTCTTTCTTTCTTTCTTTCTATTTTTCTCTCTCTCTTTCTTTTTCTATCTCTATTTATCTATCAGTTTAACTCTGTCTCTTTCTTTCTATATCTCTATCTATCTCTTTCTCTATCTCTATTTATCTATCTTTCTAACTCTCTCTCTCTATTTCTTTCTCTATCTCCATCTATCTTTCTAACTCTTTCTTTCTGTTTTTCTCTCTCTCTCTTTCTTTTTCTATCTCTATTTATCTATCTTTCTAACTCTGTGTCTCTTTCTTTCTATATCTCTACCTATATCTTTTTATCTCTCTATCTATCTTTCTTTCTTTCTCTTTTTGCTCCTTTATCTCTATTTATCTATCTAACTCTCTCCATCTCTATTTTTCCTTTTCTATCTCTACCTATCTATCTTTCTAACTCTCTCCTTCTATTTTTTCTTTATCTCTACCTGTCTATCTTTTTAATTCTCTCTCTCCCTCCCTCTATCTATCTGTCTATCAAGAAATCTGACATTTAAAATATAGAGTAAGCCCGGGCAAACCGAATATGATAAGAAACTGATTTTATTTCTGAGAAAGGTATTTAAGCTTTCAACTGAATATGGGTATGAATCACTCCATTAGACATTACCATTACAAAATCATAAAACATGAGGCAATTTTAATTTAGTACTAATTTATTCACTTTGCCCAACCACTTTAAAAAAATGTTTCGATATAATATGGAATTATAAAATTGTAACATGGTAACAGTTACATGTATTAGATTTTGTCTACTTTCTGCGAGCTGCCGAAAGCAATGGATTATTATCTGCATTCATTATTCGAGACAAACATTACCGAGGTAGAACCCTACACCAGCATAAAATGTTGATCCTTCGTGTGCCCATGTTTTGCAATCATCACACTGAACCCAATCTTCAGAACGAGGTTCTTCGTATCTACCAGCGCATACAAACCAGTAATACTCAGATATTTTCAGATGTTCCTGTCGAAAATAACGCAGAAAATTAAGTAGGAATTTAAAAAGTTTTAATTTGACACTTTAAATTAAAGATCATTATTTTTAAATATCCGGTATGTGGGTCGAATTTTGTCTAAGGTAAGATCAGGTAAATACGACAGTGTATTCTAATTTGTTAATTGCTAAGGTATTTTCAGTAGCAGACGCTAGCACGGCAAGAATCACTTGAAAAGTTTTCTGTGTTACAGTTCGATATATTGTTAAATCCTTTGGACATCACAGTACTAAAGCCCTTAACTTGGTGACTTTACCTGGTACCTTACAATTCTTTTTCTCTTGAATTTTGGCAATTTTATTTCCTTTTTTTAAAAAAATCAAATTTTCTGAAAAGCAGTCCAACAAGAACTATTAAAACGACCGGGTAAAGTGAATATCTATTTGCTTTGACCTATTCACTTTGCCCGACTGCGGCCATTTTTCTTTAAAGTGGCGCAATGCTTATTAGAAATACAACAGGTTTTGTACTTGCTATGATTAATAGGTCATACTTCATTGTAAGTTAGTACACAAAGAGAAAATGTATGAGCGTGTAAGTGAATGGTATATTTACCGAGAAGCGTACGTTATTATATTTTTCCTAACACAGCCTTTTCACTTTTAGCAACACCACAAAATATACATCACGACTACAACAACGACTACACTGAGCAACGGAAGGTACTTTCCTTCTACTTCACATACCTAACGTTTGGAGCGCTACTGTAGCTGGATCAAGAGATATTTACATTATTCCCCAATCAGTAAGACTCGTCGGGCTGGAGCAGGGCCAACAGTGGCTCAACCGCGAAACGATTAGTTAGTCCACCGTTGGGCATGAGCTGGCCCGACGAGTCTTACTGATTGGGTCGCTTTACCCGGACTTCCTCTACAGAACAGTTCTTATTCTTTTTGTTTGTCGTGGAAATACCAAACGTTCTAAGTGCCAAATGTAACAGTTTACAGGAGAAGCAGAAAACGAAGGACATTTAGCCAATGTTCATTTCAACATAATGCGATTGATTTCACCCCTTCCTCATTCATTTGGCACTTGGAACGAAGGTGGGGAGATGTGGGTGAATATATTAAACATGTTTGTGGACAAAGTTTTTTTTTTATCTTTTAGAAAAATGGCACTTAGAGCATTTGGCATTTCCACTATTCAAATCTTATAGTTGAACATAAACTGCTTATGTTTGGAAAAAAACGCAGGACAAAGCCTAAACGCCCCCGTATAATATAAAAAGTTCCTTTAAGAACTAATCCCCAGAATAGAGTCAATCCCCAAAATACAGTAATCCCCAAAATAGAATCCCCTTTCAGACAATGAGGAATCATCTCTCACCTGTAATTTCTTAGATCTAGGTGGTCTACAGTCTGAGAAAGCTAAGCAATCTAAAAGACCTGCCACCTTTAGAGGCAAAGTGATAGCTTTCCCCACCGTTTCAGACCACGACGAATTCAACGGTGTATCGCTCATCTCTGTTTGACTTGTAGTTCCTGAGATCTAGGGGGAGTGGGGTACAAGCCGACAGACAGAATAAACTGACGTTAGTAGAACGATGGCGTAGCATTCGGGAGGTCGTGGGTTCGATCCTAGCGGCCGACCATCCTGACTGAGGTTTCCAGGGTTTTTCCTCAGTCACACCAGGCAAATGCCGGGATGGTACCTTCAACATAGGCCCTGGCCGTCACCTTCCCTAATCCTTTCCCCTCCCCTATCCCGGCCTGATCCATAGATGCCTAAAGGCTTTAAATAAAATTCAATTCAGTTCATGGAATAAACTTTGTAGCTTCCCCTTATACGGGAAGGGTGCGCTAATAAGCAGTGTGCGAATTAAACTTTTTCGCCAGGGGGAGATAAAACATAACGCACGGATTTCAACAGGTAACCTATAGCCATCTTCAATCCCCTACTGGATGAGGCCTCTCCCAGAAGGAGGAGTTTCTCTACTGTAACCACGCTGACCAGACGTGTTGGGAGAGGAGCGCCGAAGCTCTCAACTGTGATCGCCACTGTCTTTTTATTCACAGCAGCTTCCCAATTGCATCACGATCCTGGGTGGGCACCGTTTCAGACCCTCTCGCTTTAGAGAAAATATCTTGACAGAGCCGGGAATCGAGACCGCGACACCACGATCAGCAGTCAGCGACGGTAGCCACTAGACCAGCGGAGAGAGAGAGTTCCATTTTCCAATAGGAGGTTACTAAATCAAACCAATCATCTTTCACATTAAGTTACTTCATAAACATCAGAAAAGAAATGGCTTCCAAATAGGTTTCCTAGCTGCTAGTAAAAGTTCATATACCTTTGTCATTTGCATGAAAGCAGTTTCAACTTCTGCTAAATAAAAATGTTCCGATTTTCTATCTAATCTTGATCGAAACATCTTCTAGAGGAAGATATTTGTCCCTGGCAGGGACGAAAAATAAATTTGTCAGGGTGGGAAACTTTTATGCCAGGGGGGAAATTCCGGTCATCGTCCTCCTGCCCCCGTTAATTCGCACACTGCTAATAAGGTTCTGAGGAAGATATACGAGCCTAAACAGAACAAGATGATTGGATAAGACACTGCATAATGGAGAACTCCACAGACTGATATAAGAACAATGAAATCACGACTGCAAAACTGGGTGACATGTAGATCGGAAGGGCGACGAAATGAATACTATATTCCATCGTGGTTTCTCGCGGTACGATCGTACCATTCAATATTTTTTTTTTTTCAGTTGTTATGCATGAATAAATTTCCTGGAGGGATATTGGTAACATGAAAATTTGCCACCGTAGAAAATATTAAAATATTTTATTCCTAAAAGTTGTTATGCGTTGAATATTCTGCTCTAGTGACAACATGGTCGGTCCCAGCTTCTAGAACTTTGTTGTTGTTCTCAAGAGGACGCCACTGGTCTCTCATATTCCATAATTCAATATTATAGAGAATTTAAGAAACTTCGTAGATTTTTTTAGCAAGAAGTAAAGATAGCATTATAAAAGGAATGAAAGGATTTGAATTAGAAGAAGAAGAAGAAGGTTGTTGAAGAAAATATAGAAACTGATAACCTGGAACCGCATACATCACAAGGAAGATGAAAAACACAAGAGACTTACAAACGTAAAGCCAAAATCAATAGACCACAACTTCAGACACAGATTATTCAAAAAGAAAGAAGAAAAATATATATAAAAAAATATTCAAATGGAAAAAGAACTGAAGATAAAAAGTACACAAAAACCAGAGTTAATACAGAGATAGATAAACATACAGCACGAGAGAGAGAAAAAAAAGGAACAGAATAAACAGAAATATGAAACAAAAAAATTAAATCCTTTAGAATATATCAGGAACAAGATTATATTTTGTAAAAAAAAAAAAAAAAAAAGAAGGGAAAAACAGATACAATTTTTTTTTTTTTTTGTGGTGGATATTGTATCAAAAGCAGTGGAATCAGAGATTTAAAAACTGCATATTAAACAAAAATGTCAAAGTAAATGCGACCAGAGGTTAATGTTTCTACTCAGTGAACTCTCGCTGAAATTAAGATAGCCAGAAAACAGATATGACTCTATACAGATGAATATGATAAAAATATGATATATATGTATCCACATACTGGGTGGATATATATATATATATATATATATATATATATATATATAAATGCACAGAGGTGGGATATATGAGAAGTACGAGTGAACTTGATCACAGAAACATTTTTAAATCGTATTTAGTTTTTACTTCATGACAGAAGGTTCAGGTATACACTAGACAAAATCACATTTCTCAGGGGCGGATCACGAATTTCCATGAGAGGGCCATCATTAAACCTCGTGGTTTAAAGATTGTATACCTTCCTTTAAAAAAAAAAAAAAAAAAACTCCCATAAAAAAAACTGTTTTAGAACTGAAAATTTGATCCACTTTGCTTTAGACTGGAAGTGGACAATCGAGGTTAAATATTTGCTGTGGCGTCTAGGGTCTATCTTTCTACACATTAGACTATCACTCCAGTATCATTACGTAGAGTCAAAATCAACGGCGTGTCCAAATTGAAGCGCATTTGGTTCGTAAAATGGCTGACAAGTGGAATGAAAATATAAATTGAGCACAAGTAGATAACACATGATATTTTCAATACAAATCTGCAAAACGACTACATAATCAGGCTACAGCTATAAGATTGAAGTCAAATACGTACGAAATAATGAACTTGGATGTGGTGAAAGTAGAAATAGATCAAACAAAAGTGGCACGCTTTCGTAAATGTTCGTATGCAGCTAAAGAAACTCGCTACCGTAATTTTCAGACTATCTGCAGTAGCAAGAAGTAAGGAAATTGATGAAAACTAAGGAAGTATGTTCCCATATCCTCATGCGACAATATACGTATGAATCAACAGGTTTTCACCCTTCCAACCTGTTATTAATTTTAGGTAACACATTATGAAGCAGGTTAACGCTTGAATAGCGCCTCCTTTCCCCATATTCGTTTCCTTAAAATACTTTAACACTGCCAGCGGTCGGATAATAGAACAAACAAACTTTCCACAGTTTCTGTGGCCCGGGACTTGGAGGTCCGCGTGGTGGTCCTTTGATCTAACCGCAATTGCTGCAGCGAGAGAACCACACTTGCTTTGAGTTTCTGGGGTGTAATTTTGTAATGGATACGTCTAGCACAGAGCTAACTAAAGCGTCCGAGACAGCGTTCATAATGGAATTAGAATTCCAGCAAGGAAGAAGAGGTCACAGAATCTTCTCACGGGGGTGTCTAATGAGAACAAGAAAGTATGTGAAAGGGAGGGAGGACTTCATATTAACATGTATAAAATTCCACCAACATTAAGCCCTGCCGCACACTAGGCGGTTCAGAAAGGAAAATATATGGCGCTCTTTTTCTCTTGAACCTCTATATTTTTCTCTCTCTCCCTCTGTTTCGTATCATCTCCTCCACTCTTGTCGCTTTCTTTCTTTCTCCCTCACTCTTTCTTTATTTAGCTTTTTTATTCCCCATTTCCTCCTGCTTTCCTTTCTGTCTCGTTTGCTCTTCCATTTCATGTGTTCTGTATCAGTTTTCTTCTCAATCCTTTTCATCTTTCGGTTTTCCTATTTCGTTATCTGTTTTCTTCTTTTTCTTTCTTTAATTTTTGTTTCTATCTTTCATTCTTATCTCTTTACTTCCTTTCCTTCTTTCTCTTTCTTTTCTTTTTCTTTCCCTCTATCTTCTTTCTTCTTTTCTTTCTTTT
>JAGDQP010001857.1:9490-23780 GCA_022664845.1 Lepisma saccharinum
AAAGGAGGAAAGAAAGAAAGAAAGAAAGAAAGAAAAAAGAAAAAAAAGAGAGAGTCATTTTTTGAAAGGGCGTTTGGAATATACTTCATTTTAACACTTTCTAAAGCACATTTCAGATTAAAGTCTATTGAAAATAATCAATGTTTTTAATTAAACACGAAGAATGGCTCCCATCGCCTCCATTATAGTTAATAACATTAACACATTCCAACATTAAATCCCTCTATGCATTGTGGCTGTGTGGGTGTGTATGTATTTCTGGGTGTGACTGGTTGTGTGTCTTTTTGTATGCCTGCATGTAATGACTGTTTCAAAAGCTTTTAAATTAGACGAAGTTCTCACAATGTTTGTTTTTCATTACAACTTTTGTCTTGCTTACTTGTATTTCATGACATACAGCAACAGTTTCAGTTCAGTTACAAGCGCTTTCAAAGTAACTCAGTCTTCCTTTCGGATTCTGGTTAGCAGCTGCTGGCTTTGTAAAATATGGGAGATAAAAATGTAGTTCTAGCAAAGCGAGGGAGCCGTTGAAAAAGAAAGTAAATTTGCAACTTTCTGTGATCGATAAAACCTGTACGCAAAGTCAACGCTTGTTTCCTACGTCCACTAAGAAAAAGGAATTTGTGGGTAAATTAAAAAAGGCGGTGACAATAATATTTTCTAGCCCACTGTTTATATGAGTCTACGTACATGCGCTGTTAAACACTTTTATAAAAATGGTAAATTATAATACATTATAATTATTATTATAAAAATTATTACATACCACGGTCTGGTTTTACACTTAAATACGTAACATAAATTACAATTTACTTCCTTAACATTATGATTGAAAAATACTAGTGGAGTTATAATTTGTTTTACTATAATATTTCATTATACCGTATTTTACATATTTTCAGTGCAAATTATCCCATGCATGTACCTAAAACGAATTATCCAATAACTTGGGGAAGAGAGTCCATGCGCTTTCCGTTTTACATTTACATAGCATGTAAGTATGAACTTACATTCTCTTCTTCGGGTCAAACAACAGGCAAAACACAATCAATCAGGATGTCGTTTAGATTAAGTTTATTATATGTTTTCTTATTTATTAGTTATATTATTTTTAGGAAGATAAGGAAGGAAAGACTGTTAAAAATGTTGCAAGGAATATACAAAAGAAACAACCAAGATGTCAGGCACTCTAACTTAAGCTGTGATTGTGTCTCGCGGTACATGAAAAGTAATTTAGCATAAAGCCAGAACAAAATATGTTTAATTTTCTTCGCATATTGATTTCTGCCGTGATCATAAGTTATAGTAAAATACATTTTTAAATATAAAAAATAATAAACACAACTTTTAAAAACATGCTTTTCTTAAAACAATCGTACTAAAGAGTAAAATACTATTTTTTTTATAGAAAATTACTTTAAAAATTATTTTTATGCATGACTAAACGGAAAGGCATAAGGCGCGCTCTCACATACAATATTACTTTATTAAATTAATTTTCTTAAAAACAAAATCGTTTTATTATGAACTGTTCAATTTATTTTTTTTAAATAAAAGCATGTTTTTACAATTTTTTTGTAAGCTGATGTTTTTTCTCCAAATCTTAAAGTGTTCTGCAACCAGTCAAACTTTGCGGGCTAGTATTTATTTTAGGGCAAAGAAGTTCTTACTAAAAAAATGAAGAACATGCTTTTAAAATAGACAAATATGTAGAAATATGTGAAAATAACGATAGAATATTGTATTGTTACCCGACTTACGTCAGTGCAAAATTTCATCATTGTATGACGTCCGGAAATGAGTAAGGTTGGAAGATTTGAGAATACAGTTGAAACATTGTGGGTTAAAGAAAAGTCTGTGCGGCTACGGTTGCTCAGTTGGTAGACCGTGTGCGTGGGTTTTCTCGGGGTGCTCCCATTTCCTCGCACTTCCTTCATTCCACCATCCCACGGCCTGTGCCATAGTTGCTTAAAGGCCTTGAAATAAATTCAAATTAAAAAGAAAAGCCTGTAAAAATGGTCACTACTCTACAATTACGGAAAACAGCAAATTTTCACTTCTGTAGGATGTTTGAACATTTTTGTCGTGACTACTAATTATCATGAAACCAAACAAATAGCATACTCACATATCCTATTTTTAAACGCACTTTGGCCGGACGACCTGAATGAGATTTGCACTCGTAATTGTACCAAGAAACCGTACCTACTCACGTTTGACCTGAGTAATACTTATGAATACGTAAGTAAAAAATGGCACAAAAACGACAACAACTTTGTCATTTATCAAATACCATTCTTTCTCTTTGGCTTTTTTCAGATTATTACAATAAAAGTGACACTACTCATAGTGGCCCAGTGCGGCCATAATGAACATAGGACCTTGATACTTGGTAGATCTACTAATGAGACAATACGGAATAGATTGGAACTGAGAAAAAGTAGTTCCAAATTATTTCTACCAGGTGAGAATGTATCGCTGTATAAGGAATCAATATGTGGAAATTGTGCAGAATTTACGGAGAGGACCGTGACCTACAGGAAAACCCAAACATGTGAAAGATGTATGTGAACAACTTTATTAGCACCACATTTTTGTACAGTGTCACAATGCCGCCTGGTGTAGTAAATTGGAGCTATTTTTTGCTCCTGCATAAATTGCTTCCGCGTTGTCTCATTAGTATATCTACCAAGCACAGTAAGACCTCGCGTATCCGGTATTTATATTATCCGTGCTGGTTAACTTCCTCAAGAAACCTTCAATTGTTGTGAACGATAAAATACGCAATTTTTGTTGTTATTGAGGCTTGGGACAACTTACTTCCTACTACCTTGGTGCGATTATGGTCAAACATACTGGCTGACGACGAGTTGCCTGACGTACCTTCACAGGACAATGTTATCGAAACTTACCTTGAGGTTGCCGAATTGATTCCCGATTTCGTAAATGTTGGGAGGGATGATATGGCTCAGTGGCTACAATGTGACGAAAACCTACCTGTGTAGGAACAAATGGAAGATCAAGACATTATTGACTAGGCTACCAACCCCATTACTCAAAGACGAAGATAGCGACGATGATCCCATCATTCCAACAACCTCAAATACTCGTATGTCAGCATTAAATGCCATCGAGACATTGATTTCATTCTTTGAAGAAGAAGACTGCAATTTTCAGGACATGGTACATTTGCGCAATATTCGTACGGATGTTAAAAACATAGCTACCGACTCAAAGAAACAACAAAAACTAGGCTAATTCCATACATACAATATTGTAAGGACCCCGAATATGAGGATAGGTACCTAGATTGAGACCCCTATCTATGTTCTGAAGCAAGAGATGCAATCTAGCGGAAACAAACTAAAAGAGAAGGAAAAAGCCAGCCACAGCACTGGACCTCACGTGAGCTCTTCGTGTGAAGCGTTGTTGGTGCAGCATGTGTGGAAAATAAATCGTGATCCAATTGTTTCCCCGTGCACGAGTTAGGAACTAGAAATGGAGAAGATAAGTTGATATTCATTCTATCTATACTTTATTTCGTAGCAGTGAGTATGTGTATTGTACCACGCAATAAATTATCAGTTTTCTGCCACTTATAACTGAGATATTGTTAGTCATTTGTTTATCCTTCGAAGGTCTTATTATGAAACCTTTAAGGGGTTCAGTATATGAGACAGGTCCCATAATGGAATGCGTATAATAATATTCGGTCTCATAATAGCAGCTTATTTGTATCGATTCTTTTTATTCACAAAGTAGTCTCTGTTTAATGTCTGACGTTGATTCTCATTGTTGTTTTCCCTATTGTAACAGTTAGGTTGAACATTAAAATGTTATTTATATTTACTTTCTGTTTTATGTCACAAAATACGAAAAATGTCGGGCGATATTTGTGGGAAGGTCACTTGAAGATAAAACATTAGATTAAAGAAAAAGAGGTTAATTGAAAATTTGGCGTTTCATATTTATGTAAAATAATAGCATTTGGTTTAAAGAGACTGTTGAATGGTAAATTTCTAAAACAACTGTTTCAACATTCCACAAGTCTCTTATTAGGTACCTCTCATAAAAATAGCACAGTAGCATTTTGGCTCAGATTTTTCAATATATTTTTTTATTATTACATTTTCATGTTATCCAATAGTTTGGGTCATAAATTAGACACTACACAGAATATATTAACGTAAAAGCAGAATTTGTTGCTGCTTTAATTAACTAGTAAATAGCATCCTAACTAACGGGGTCTCATATTCGGGGTTCTTTCCCTATGTACTAGTATCATATACAGTATGTAGCACCGAAGTTGTTATTCACTATCTAGTATTGTACTTTTTATATTAAATATACATCTGTCATTGTGATTTTCGTGTATCTGTGCACCCCTGGACATCCATTACCTCGGATACGCGAGGTCTTACTTAATCAATATTCTACGTTCATTACCACCCGCATTGGGTCATTGTGAGTGCTGTCACTTTAAACGTAACCACATTGTATACCTACCATAAAACCTCGTTTTGTCCATTTTAAATTAGAAAGTTGCTGTTAATGAGAAGAGTGCCGAAAAAACAATTTCATATTGCTAAATTAAATACCACTTGTACATGAAAAGTTAACTTCCGATTCTACATATAAAGGGTGTCCCAAAAAGAATAGAGAGTCTCGCGATCGGAATAAAAAGTAAGGTCGTGTCATCGGCGTGCGACCAATGCCATCTAGTGGCATTGTTACGTAATACGTGTACTGTATATAAAACTTCCAAACGACAGTTTGCAGCTTTGTGCCGTGAATCAGTGGAAAAGGTGTCGGCTTGATGAATAAAAACCAGGGTTCGAACCCCGGTGGTAGCAAGAAGTTTTTAAGTCATTTTTGTTCAAAATACATTTCTACACGTTCGTATTTATTATTAATATATGATTTCTTGCATTTTTCGTAGATTATCTTACATTAGTCAGGATGGTTTAGGTTAGGTTAGTCCAGATCAGGTTCGATTATGGGCGTTACACATTCCGTTTTCAAATTCTGATCACGAGAAGCTCGTCAAAAAGAAGGCAATTTTTAGCTTTGTAATAAAACACAAGATTTTAAAATTTGGAAATATTTTTTAGTACGAAGTACGCACACTAACATTAAGTGTAAAATCCGGCCAATGTATGCACAAATCTTCTGACACACTCTTCCTCTTTTCATGAAATTTCAGTTGCCAATTCTGTAGAATTGATGCTCAGTTTCATATTTATCAATGACACGTCGAATCTCAACCTTCAGCTCAAAAACCGATATTGGTTTGTTGATGTAGACGCTCAAGAAAAAGCTGTGGCACCAGGGACATAAGAATTGTGGTTATTTTAACGTTTACTATACGTATGCGGGAGAAATTATTCTTTGAACATTGAGAACTGATTGTTAATTAACGTCTAAATGTTAATATTGTAAATGTAAATGTAATAATATTGTAAATGTAACAATATTCAGTTAACAATACTTAATCAACATCTTTTAACTATGCTGAAACGTCACATATCGTAAATGAGATGACATATTTTGTTAAAATAACCACAACTCTTATGTCCCTGGTGCCATAGCTTTTTCTTGAGCGCCTACATCAACAAACCAATATCGGTTTTTGAGCTCAAGGTTGAGATTCGACGTGTCATTGGTAAATCTGAAACTGAGCATCAATCCTACAGAATTGGCAACTTAAATTTCATCAAAAGAGGAAGAGACTGTACAAGACTGCGAAGATGATGAAGTGGAAATGGGCCGGTCACATAGCTAGACGAACAGATAGAAGATGGACGACAAATGTATTACATTGGATTCCTAGAGAAAAGAAACGACCAAGACAATGTCCAAATGCAAGGTGGGTAGATGAAATCAAGCGTTTTTTCAGGAGCTACACGGATGAGGATAGCAGAAGACCGTGATATGTGGAAAGAAAAAAGGGAGGTCTTAAGAACGAATGACCGTATACAACCAATAACTCCTTGTGTTTTAAAAATAAGTGTGTATGAGTCATGTGTGCGAGAATGACTGGCTAGATAATAAGCAGGTGATGGGATAAGACGAACAATGGAAAATACGAAACAAGTGGTGACATTGCACTAATGAAATAGCCTTATAAGTTTCTTACAAAGAACCGTAATTCAATTACCAATTACCGACTACCGATTACCAATTAACCAATTTCTTAAATTACCTACGAACATGACCTCCAAGTGTATATGCATGTGCTTAATTGGATGCCCAATCATATTAGAATCACTACAAACTTCCTACCTGGGTTTTTGCACCCTTTATGCTTGTGTGCTTTACTACGTATAGTAAAAAGTTAACACTAGTAGTTAGAACCGATGCAGGTGTTTTTACAGAATATTTTTTTTACGCTGTTTCCAGAAAATTATTCTCGTGTTTTCCTGTCTTCTTGTTTCACCTTCTTCCTTCTCTTTTACATATTCTGATACGCGGTAAATGACTTTGTAAGATAGAAACCGCAGCATTCACACCTATGACAGGTGCTTTAGTTGCATGCATGGATGCGGAATTCGCTAGTAGAAAATGGAGAGCGGTCACTCCTCAAGGCGGAACTATCCGGGGGCATGTTCAGTTTCTGTTTCTTCAGAAAGAACTTGAAATACTTGGATTCAATGATGTTTGAAATGATCTATCATTTATTATTTAAGAGTTTCAAGAGTGTAACACTCTTGGGAGGGCACTTTCTAACCAAGATGTCGCTCCAAGTCATTGATCAATAACAGCATCTTGGCTCTTTTCAGTGTAAAAGTTAATTCTATTATTTTACAATTTTTCGGGGAAAGAAGATTTATCATTGTGGAATAGACTACTACTGACTTATAGACTACTACTGACCAATAGTTGAAGCTACTACATTTCGGGTTGATTAAATTAAACAATACTGGCCATTGGTTAACACTAATGTATTGTTAATTAACGGTCTACAACAAACAACAATTATTGTTACCTTAACAGTACACGTTTGGCAATACTTTGTTTGTAAATGCAACGATGTATTGGTCCCAAAATAACCGCACTGATTCGTTAATTTTACTATAATAACGTCGAATTTACAACAGCTTATTTTTCACTGCACGAGGTTTAAAAATTCTCCAGTGAAAATTAATGCACACTGCCAAATCTTAGAATCTTGGTGGTTACTTCTGGTCGCCATTCCTTGAGTTGACAGTGCCAGGAAATTTCTTTTGCAACAGCTGCATTTATGCGTGCAAGTGTGCTAGGAGTCGTGGGGGACATTGTGCCATATATTGTGTTCCATACGTTTACTCGCCGTATGGTTGTTCTTCGTAGTGAAATAAATACATATGCATTTTTCAAATAAGCGATTGCTTTTACACAATTAAATCTTGTCTTTATATAAAAGATCTTATATTAGTAATGTAGTGATATTAAAATGGAAGTACACGAAGCACTTAAACTGTAAATTCTTCAAGTTTGTTCACCAGTGCATGACTAATAACACAGACACTGGCCGCTATGAAATTGCTAGAAAGAGCGAATATATGAATATGTATTGGAATTACAACGATGTTCTCATTATAAAGTCGTTTTGAGTTGAAACACGCATATATAAAAGGTATATTCCATATTTGTACATGTGCCATCCAATATGATGAAGTTTATTTTCAATTTCTATTTGAGATTATGTAGGCATATATGGCCTAAGTTAGTCACAAGTCTGTAGTACGATATATCTCGTTGATTACCTTTCTCGGGGCAAACTGGGACAAGCAGCTTTGTCTTTGTTTAAATAAAATGCTGACATTCGTCCAGAAAATATGTACCAAATCCAAAATCAGTATATTAATAGGTGCAAGACACGAACGTTATGGCCACCCTAAGCCTATTCATAGGGTACAGTTAGTTGTGTGTTGAATTTACGTAGCAATGTGTTTATAATATAGGCTTACTACAATATATAAAGGTGTGCAGTAAATATATTTACGAGTGAAGTCACTGGGAATCAACCGTTCACGCAACGTGGCTCCGGTTCTAATATTATCCTCCCAATGTCATCTCGGTCTTCCCAAAGGTCTCTTTACCTCCGGCTTACCAACCACGATCGAATATAATTTTCATTTCACTCCCATTCGATCTACATGAACTGCCCACTTTAATTGTATAAGAAAACAAAAAGGAAAAATTAAACCTATACCGTATTACATTTCAAACAATGTCTGTATTAATTGAAAACTTTTCGGTGTGTCAGTGTGATCGCAGATTTTGTTTTAACTTACAAAGTACAGAAAGCATTCTTAATTCTCAATGTTGATTTAACACCGTGAGAGTGCCAGTTCTGCGTTTTGTTGAATTAGCACTGACATAGTTACTTTTAAACTCACAATTCCATATTTTAATACCAACGGATTACAAATATAATTAAATGGGTACGGTTAAGAACGATCCCACCTAACTTTACGTTTGGGAAACTATTAGCAAACTATTTTTCAGCTAAATTAATATTCAAAACTAAAAGCCCATAGTCAGGCAATTATTTTGTGTCTCTAGGTTTAACTTTCTTATTATAGGTTTTTGGTTTTGACATTTTTTAAAACCAACGCAATTTTCTGTTAAGTTTTCCAGATAAAATCTAATCTTTTTCTTCTTAATCTCACCCATTCACTTCTTAATGAACATAACGCTCTCCCTTATCCCCGCGATATAGATCTATAATCCAAACTTAACATCCACAGTTGCGCAAATGGAAACTTCTAATATTAGTTTAGTTTTAAAATTACGTTAGTATTACTCAATGGCTAAAGGACTGTGTACATTTTCTTACGATATTCGTTGTTGATCAACAAATAACAAGCAAATTGCCATTCAGTTTAAAATAAAAAATCCCTTTCGGCATGTTAGATCTTGATTTTTTTTATTTTCAAAAATTCAAATCTCGCCTTATATGAGCGCTATCGAGAAACTAGTTATTGATTTATAGATTAATTATCAAGATCTTTTCAACGATACCACACAAGACGTGGTTTTAAAAATATCGAATCTCCACCCCACCCCACCCCACCGCCACTCGTACCCCCACAAACAACTGAATCGTTGGTGTCACCGTAAACTTCATAGGGAGTACTATAATTTATGCAGGCAAATTTTCAATCTAAACTTCATAGGGGCTGATATATATATTTTCAAAATTTCAACCCCCTCCCCCGACCACCCCCTTAGGATATTTTTGCTAGCGTGCAAATATATACAGGGTGCGGAAAAACTACGTAGCCAAACTTTGGGAGGTGATACCTCTCATTGAAAGAAGCAAAAAAGACATAGGGACCGGGGAAATTCCGCCCCGGTGAGGAGCTACAGCGTGCCGAAAGCGTGGGAAAATGAACTTTCGAGCTTCTTATTTCCAAAACGAATAACAATGAAGGTAATGCGGTTTGGTGCCATCACAGACTTTACACCTGCTCGTTCCAAAAATGCAGGTTTCAAAATTGTGGAATGGGTGCGCAGGGGATTCCCCAAAGGAGTGGTGGTTTTTGAGAGAGTGACTGAAATGCGCTGAAGTAAAGACGGGTCAAAAGAAGCATGAATAGGACGAGTTATAAGCAACGAACAATAATCCGTTTGCGGCAGGTCGAAATCTCGAACAGATGCTCTATGGCGAACGATTTTGTGTTATTATGCGTGGTTGCATAACAACCCGGGGCAGAAAATACACATTTATATCGCAAGGTTAACTTAGCTGTCATGAGCGAGAGAGTACGTTATTGTGCGGTTGGATGATGGTGATTATGTACTTCATCACAAAAGGAAAGACTTCATGTTCATCCTTAACACCAATACTGATCAGCAGAGCCATACTGAAGCAAAAACAAGGTAAAGTACATGTTCCACTCGACCTGGTATGGTCATATGGCACTGGTTACATCTTACTTTACACTTTAACTAACCTCTAGGAAAAATAAAAAGGCAAACACACCGGACAGAATTTACAAAGTTCCTTCTACCGTAACAGGTAGCAACTCTGCAAGCGTTTTTTTCTTCTTTTTGTTCATTTCAAGATCTCAGCTGGATACGTCGGTACATTGCTCATTCGACTCCCGTTGAGCACACAATTTATTCGGAGTCTACGTTAAACTGTAGGTCCCGTCCTTAGAAACACAGCAGCTCGTGTAGGACGTTAATCACATTTCACTCACTCACGTGCTGAACATTTGCATGGGTACTTATTTTGATATTAATATAATCGAAGCTACAAATACAGTACATTCTCTGATGTGACAATAGGTCGTAATAAGGATTAAGATGAAGTCTTTCCTTTTGTGATGAAGTACATAATCACCGTCATCCAACCGCACAATAACGTACTCTCTCGCTCATAACAGCTAAGCTAACCTTGCGATAAAAATGTGTATTTCCTGCCCCGGGTTGTTATGCAACCACGCATAGTAATTCAAAATCGTTCGCCATAGGGCATCTGTTCGAGATTTCGACCTGCCGCAAACGGATTATTGTTCGTTGCTTATAACTCGGCCTATTCATGCTTCTTTTGACCCGTCTTTACTTCAGCGCATTTCTGAGACTCCCTCAAAACCCCCACTTCCTTTGGGGAATCCCCTGCGCACCCATTCCACAATTTTGAAACCTGCATTTTTGGAACGAGCAGGTGTAAGGTCTGTGATGGCACCAAGTCCTATTACCTACATTGTTATTTGATTTGGAAATGAGAAGCTCGAAAGTTTATTTTCCCACGCTTTCGGCACCCTGAAGCTCCTCACCGGGGCGGAATTTCCTCCCGGTCCCTATGTCTTTTTTGCTTCTTTCAATGAGAGACATCACCTCCTGACGTTTGGCAACGTAGTTTTTCCGCACCCTGTATATAAATGTATATTTTCAAACTTTCAACTCCTCCCCCGACCACCGCCTTCGGCCGATTTTGCTCATTAATGAACTTAGCCGAGCTATTAAGCCTAGAAACAACATATTAAAATTTGGTTCAAATATCTTCAAACTTATGGCCGCTAGCGTGTTAATATGCTGTATATACCGTACCGATCTCAATAGGTAGATTTTGCTTCGAAATCTACCTAAATATTTACAAGAGCGATTTGGACTGCGTACATAACAATGATTATAAGTATGTACTGAATGAAACCATCTGACTATGTAGACGTTTGAATTAGAGAGATCATAGTTTATTTATTGATTCAACAAATATGGTTATATTTCTGAGATGATACGCATCCTAAAACAGAAAAGGTTTTCACTTACATCTCGAAATATATACAATAATAATCAAATTACTGGAAGCAGCATATGGTAACGCACTCTTGAATAAACAAAAGCTTAAAGTAAATTATTTGAGTCCTTTACATGTTGACACAAAATCTACATATAAAATTTCCAGTATCTTCCAGAAAGTTGCAATACTGTTTTTTTTCTAATATCTCTTTTCACTGAAGTAGTATAAGTTACACTTAAGCTCTATCGTATTAACATGTTTAACTTTCTTTAACTTTCACAGACACTAGCTACAGATAGACAAACTTAAATGGAGAAGTTTTCCTTGTAATGAAATGATGCGCTAAACATTAAAAGATAGTGAGTAGACTTCAAACAAAGCTGTTGCTATTAGCGTAGAAAGGTTCTCCGTAACTTTAACGCTAATTTTGTCTGAAAGAAGAGATTTCTGGAACAGCTAAAGGATATGAGTGACGCATAATTTCCAGGTGCGTGGAGTTCACGCAATGCAGCCTTACCCGTTTACTTCCAGTGAATAACGTGTGTTTGCTTTCTCAGACATGTAATTATACGTACGGTTTAGTCACTTGCTCAAATATGGTCCCCTTAAGGATATTTTGTAAAATGGAAACTAAGTAAATACGTGCGTATGTATAGCAAGGTACTGTTTACTACGTTCATATCTTACCTTTACAGTAACGTTTTAGTTCTCACGTCTATTCATGACAAAGTTCAACCAAATTCTAATGTGTACAAAGTAGGCAGTCTCTCCACAGTCCTGTGTAAAGATGGTTCCTTTAGTGTACTTAATAAATAACAAAGTATTATTGAAAGATTCCTACAGAAATATCATTATAAGATTGATTACGCTTGTCTGCAATTGAAAAAGGGAACGAAACCTATATAATATGTCACAACTGGCAAAGCCCTTTGTCTTAACAAAGTTTGCATTGCTACAGAAATACTAATATCATGAGATAGCATAATCGGAAGATGACCTTGACTGAACAATGTAGAAAACCATCACTGGTGAAACGATTGGTTTTTAATAGAAACATTACATTGGCCACTCGACACCATATATCTTAAATAGTCCCTATCAGGCCACAGCTGATAGTTTTTGCACTGAAGTCAATCCTTCCTTCTATAGATTTATAGAAGTAGCCAATGTAATGTTACCATCACACTGTTACCATGGTAATGTTACCATCACATCACAGTAATATCCTTCACACTTGCTACAGAAATCTGTAACTCTTTATTTAAAAAAGTCCTTTTGCAAGCTGCTCCTTTCCTAATTCCAATCTTTTATTGTTGTCTGGACTTCCTTCCTTTGCTTGAACCACATAAGTATTCTTTCATGTCAGCTCCTAAGAAATGAAACTTAAATACATACAAATACACATCGATAGGGCACTATGCCCAGGAACAATCTCTATGCATTTGGGTTTCATTTTCTCCGTTATTTCAAACCAAAATGGGTGTGTTCATGCTATTGCATCATTATCCGCACAGAAGTGTCACATACCCTTATCTCTCAGAATAATACATTAAAGGCAAAAGTAACTTCAGAAACGCATTTCTCTTAAAATTCTAGCTCATAATAACATATTACACAACCTTCGTCCTATTCAAGAAAATCAATCAAAATTCAATATGGCGGTCATGAAGAATGGGCCTACATGTCACAACGGAAATTCGTTCGCACTTCAATATCCCTGCTTTAAAAATGTCAAGAACCAATTTCCATCCAATAAATTTTAGCTGAAACCAGAACTGTGTCTGTGCAACAATTCTTGCTAACACAGTTTTATATAATCGATGTAATACCCGAATTTGTCAGATATAACTGCATGTATATCTGATTTCCGAAGTGGGTAAAATCTGGATCAGTTCTATGCATTGTAAACATGTAAAGATGTGAAGAAATAGGTTTCTACAAATTAGAGTGTATTTATACACTTTTCTGGCGGCCTAGCAAATAAGTAAAGAGGTTAACGGGAGGCATAGGTCATCTTGGTAATAGCCAAGTTTCCATGCATTACAAAATGCTACGTAGAGAACACATTCAAGCCATCACTAGCCTCGTTAAATATTCAAGGAGTTTATTTTTAGAAGGGGAGTGGATACACCTGATTTGCTCACTACATATTGCGAAAAACAATGTACACAAGAAGTGTATAAAACTTATCACAAAATTGAGGGGACACAGCAAATATAAAAATTCGTCTTCAGGAAAACATGGAAACTCCCAAGAGCTTGTTCTACATTTTAACACTTCATACACCAGCTAGAATTCAGAGAAAATATTTACAAAATGTGTATTATTTTCACAGTGTAGTGTTAAACTCATGTGGAGCTATGACAAATTTTAATATGATCGCCTATCAGAGTACACAAAGGTCAGTAGACATATATTTTATGTTTTCCTTTAGGAAAAAATCTTATTAGAACTTACGTATGATCTAGCTGAATACCGTGGACGGGTCCTTATATTTCCTGTTTTTAGTTTTCTGCATTAGATTTTTCATTGCTTACCTATAAATATAAGAAATAAAATGTTAAATTAAAAATTACTCCATAATATTTTGTGATTATTTAAAGCAACCATTAATCTGAATTTTTAGTTTTATATAAATGTGATATGTGACGTAATACGATTACGTAAAAACTTGTGACATTAAGTCCATGAGCAAATCTTGTGTTTTTAAAAAAAAATAAAAATGAGACCTCCATTCTATGACCTAAGACTCTTAAAATTGTATACGCGATTATATTGCATACTACATACCACATTATCCAACGTCCGATCATCCTGACTGAAGTTTCAAAGGGTTTCCAATCAGTTTCACCAGGTAAATGCCGGAATGGTACCTTAAGAAAGGTGTGGTGGACCTGATCCTCTACCAAGCCCATCTCGGCCTAGTCAGAGATGTCAAAAGATGGAAACATGTAACAACTATAAACAATGCATAGTTAAAATAAGAATTGAAGCTTTCCTGGCGGCGAATATTATACAGATGTTCTCCGGATATCAGCCAGGTGAAGTCCGACGATA
>JAGDQP010001857.1:24180-90485 GCA_022664845.1 Lepisma saccharinum
TATCGTCGGACTTCACCTGGCTGATATCCGGAGAACATCTGTATAATGCATAGTTAGTTTTACTTTTTGAATTATAATGAACCGTTTGAATACTTTAATGGATAGACAGGCTTATTACTTCAACTATTGTACATGCTGGTTTGAATCACTTTAATATAAATATAACAAATCGGAAGAGTGTTCAAACAAGTTATGACAATGCAATAAGTATAGACATTTAAAAGTTAAAAAGTTACTAAGACGACAATAGTCACCCGAGTTGGAACATAGATGCTAGCGAACAATTTTCCAAGATTGTCACTGTGATATACTATTTTCTACAATTTTACTGAAGTACTTATGTAAAAGTGTTGTATACGAGGTGCTTATTTCCAAAAAAGAGACTCATCTAATCACCATTGATTATAGGAAAATGAACAAAAGCTATTTCAGGCTATTTTTCTCACTAAACAAAGTGTGTTACTGTGATTATAAGCAGTTAGAGAAGTTTCACAGGCTTATTATATTTTTGCAAACAATCATTGAAAAAAGTAATTAAAACGATATTTTGATGTGAATTATGTTTCTGTTCTTTATTTTGTAATAATATTTAAAGGATTTTCAGACGTTTTAGAATCATAGAACCATAAAAACCTTACTAATTTGATAGATAATGTTATACAAACTCACAATGAACACTCGCACAGTGTTTCACATAGATTTTCACACAACTTGGCAGATATAAAATACACATAAAGTAAACGAATAAGTGTGTTTTCTTTTCTACGAAAAAAAAAAACGGTTTTATGGGACAGAGATCCCTTCAAATCTATTGTCAGGTAAAGCCATATTCTGCGAGAAATAATAGCATGAAGATTAAGAGCAAGCGCGAATATAACAAAACTTCGTCCATATACACTCCTAAAATAATCGAATAAGGATTTTTTTTTAGTTTTGTTCATAAAATTGTTCCAGTAGGCGAGATATTCATCTGAAATGTATTTCAGACTACGGCACAAAGTGACAAGAGAACATGAAACATTCCAATTGAACTTCGCACATACAAAGTAGACATTAAATAAAACGAAAATGTACTTTTTTCTTTTCTGTGGAAAAATGGTTTGAAGGGTCAAATACCCTTTCAAGCATGTTGTCACTTAAAGACTCCATTTTGAGAGAATCCAGCAAGTAATCACGTTTAGTGTAAGCACGATTTTTATCGCAATTCACACATAAATTGGGCATGGCTTGAAAACGTTTATTTTTCTACAATGTTGCAACAGAGAGAAAAGTACTCTTACTATTAAATTTGTGGAGTGGACATGATAAACACTCTATACCTACAGTTCAATCGAAAGAAAAGGATAAAACGCTTCTTGCAATACTGAAGGGAGTTTGTTTATATTTTTCACTTGTGAATAAATGTTTTGTGTCGCTTTTCGGATGCAGTTATATTACAAAAGCATGACACTAATTGTCATTTAAGATACAATACATTAAACTACAATTCCTCGTCTCTACGATAAAAAGGCGTCTTAAAATACACTTGGTATCAAATTGAATTCAGCTAATTATAAGCATCAATATCGGGCTTATGGTTTGCAAGTTCCGAAATTACTTGTATATATGTGAGTGCAGCTAACAGACATCTGTCTGAGCGTTACTCGATGAACTACCGTTCTTCATGGAAATATTAGCTTATTACATTCTTTTCTTTAGTTCACAATGGTTCGTGGGATCCTCAAATCTTGCAACGTTAATTTATCTCATTTCCCGACGTCATACAATAATGAAAATTTGCACAACGACGTAAGTCGGATGACAATACAATATTCCATTGTTACTTTCATATATTTCTATATCTTAAAATCATATTTTCATCTTTCTTTTTAATACGGACCATAAATACTAGCCTGCAACGATGAAGAGTTTGAAGGGGTTGCAGAATACTTTAGGATTGGGTCACAAATCATTAGCTTCAGGAAAAGTATTCGAATACCAAACGTAACTCGAAAAAAATAATACAAATACTTTTTAAAGACACACGTTTGTTAAACAATCCCTACTAAAAGGTAAAAAAATAATTTTGGTTATGCATGCTTAAAACGAAAAGCATGGGGCGCGCGAATTGAAGAAATTATAAAGTGACTGTATACGAGAGCGGGCCCCATGCTTTTCGTTTTACTTGTGCATAAACAAAATTATTTTTTACTTTTTAGTGCGGATTGTTTAAGAAAAGTGTGCCTTTAAAAAGTGTTTTTATTATTTTTTTTATTCGTCAATGTCACTGGTACCCTTTGGCTTCTGGAGTCGACATATCTTTTTGGGCTACCTACAAGAGCCAACTTCTATGGTACATGCAGCGAAACACAAATGGTAAAAAGGGTTCTGGTTAACAAAATTAAACATAGAGTAACAGATACTGAACAGAACAATATATTACCAAGAACTGAACGATGTTTGGTTGAACTCAAACTAGACATGTCTAATGCCAGGTACTATCTATTATGCAAACTGTTACTAAACATTAACAGTAACAGGCACCAAATGCGTAATGAGGAAAACGTAACTGGGTGGTTATAGTTGCTGCAGTCATACAACCAGTGGAAAGGATATTCACTGAATGTATTGGAAATTGGCAGCCAGTTTGTTTGAGAAATGTCTTCGACCCGAAAAGTAAAGTAAACGTCATTATGATACTCTTGTAAAACATGCCGATATCTTTCCTGTTGATACACGCAATCGACCTAATTTTCGTCGGCAGAATTAAGTACTAAGATCAGGGCGTACCTTAAATTGAAGGAGGGGGGAATTATTGGGCTGTTAGGAGGCAGAACAATCCTTGTGTGGTTCCATTGCTCAGAATATAGGTATCCAGCGTTCATTTTACAAATGTAAATTATACTATTGCTTTCAATCGATCCTAATCTGGTATTTACATTACCATCTCCTTTTCACAGTTTTACTAAATTTCATTACCGTGTGTTTAATTTATGGTATATCAACTCACTGCTGTTCAGTATTAATATCTTATAATGGAAGTATTGCTTCAAATGTAAAAATGGAATAAATAAAAACCATATTTTTATTCATCTTAAACTTCGTACTGTGTTTAGAATCAAACCTTGTTCTGATACAAAATAATATTCGCCATAGAAACAGAAAGACATTCACACAAAATACTAAGTACAAATTTATTGAACGATTCTTAACATGATACCTAAAAACACTGCATTGTTGTGAAAATTTTGGGGTTTATCTGGATTTTCAGTTATTAACAAGGAAGTCCTTTACCTGAAACATGACTATGTTATTAGGTGTTATAACAACAAATTGTAATACAGTCTATGAGTTATTCATGTGATCTACCAAGACGTGTTCGTGGCCTGGTATGTGTTTATGCTGAGATATAAAGGAAAACGAAATATAGGGATAGATGGAGAGGGCTTAACTTACCTTACAGTACCTGCCGCTTGAGGTAGAATACTAATAATTATTACTAGTCCATTATGCACGAAACTTAGATTTGATACACTTCTTTTTTTTTTATCATCCACAAGTTTTAATCAAAGCTATAAGTCCTTTGAAACTTCCCTATTAATCGTATGCTTAAGTGATTTTTATAATGTTTGAACATAGTGTTTTGTTTTAAATACACAAATCCTAAAAAGTGTAATTTCCTTTAGTTTTATGCTTTTATCTAATTATATTACAACTATCTATGACTTTTTATTCTGCACATTTTATTTAAGTTACTTCACTCATTAGAAAACCTAAAACTGTTCAGTATATCATATTTTTCACACAAGTACTTGTTCATAAGACAAGTTCTCTTATTTATTCAAATTCGGAATATCTTTCTCTTTGGCAAATGAATAATATTATAAATGAATGTCCGAATGGAACTTCATTGAACACATACTGGGAACCAAACATTTCACACACGACTAGTTTGATGACAATATTGGAGAAGACAAAAATATACAGACACTAATATTTATCATTCTTGTCACGTTAATCGCTGTTGTCACATACGATTAAAGCTGATGGGATATTTATTGTTAAAGCAGTAAGAGAAACATCCTGTTTTTGTTGCTAATATTCAGGTTTACTGAGCATGAAAATTCATTAGAAGTAGATCCGAATACAAGTGAACCTTGAGAAATGCAATTACTAGTCGACACACACAAAAGGGTGTTAGGAAGGATAAACGTCATGAAGAATCAATTGAATGAATATATGTTCAGATGCTACATATATTGTTTTCAATGAAAGATAGACAGAGTGAACTTCATTTTTTCAATAGAATATATATAATTCATAATATAGCAGATGCATGTTTACACTTATCTTCTTATAAACACCTGATGGTTTATAAGATGAAATAGAATGGGTATTATTTGACATTGATGAACTCTTAATAACGAAATAATTGTCTAAAAAGAAGATAAATTTACCTAGAATATAAATTATAAGTTGTTACTACCTGACTACCTGTTTAAACCTGATTAAAACTTTCTCTCAAATTGTCTTTGTAGAAGTGTACACTGCTGCTCTCGAGTTTAGAAAATGAAAATTTTCAAAATATATGTATTCTGACAATCTTTTGCATTACGCTTTATTAGAGATCATGCATTGTGGACAGCTTCCCTTGTTCCAGTAGCCCCAAAGTAACACTCTGTTGAAGAAAGATCAGGGGAAAAGGTTGGTTAGTTCAAACATCGAAAATAAAATGACATGCCCTTCAAAGAAGTTCCGACGAGGATCTATGTTGGCATAAGGATAAGTAGGTTTGAGTTGACCAAACTAGAGTTGGAGTTAACAAAAAAAACTCTTGCAGATGCCAGCTACTCAAATAAATAAATACTAAAGGAATTCAGATATTAAAGAAAGCAGCAATAATGTATGCGAGTACTGTTACATAAAGAAACATGAAACCAGTGCTAAACGTAGACGGAAATGTTATCGGTACTAGAGAAAATACATGACGGAACACAGAGAGACTGAGTTTGACTACAGTGCGTAGACAATGTCTATGTAAATATAGTTAACATAAAGTCCGAAAATGTACTCACCACTTAGTCTAAGTGCCAGGGCGAAAAATGGGAGTCTGCCTCCGCAAAAGTGAAGAAGTTTTGATTTTTTCATGAAGTTGTGCATTTTAGTATCCTTGATAACATACTAAATTTGCAACCCCGTACCTTTGCCGCTCAAGCCGCCATATTGTGAAAATGGCAGATAAAAACAGTTTTTTTTTCGAAATATCTCGATTCCAGTGCATCCTACGGCAAAAGTATCTATTTTATAATCGAAAGAGGAGAAAATTTGCTACAAATGATATCATATACATTTGTCTTGTAAACCTAATGGGTTTCGCACATCAGCAGACTGAACTCTAGTATATTTGTAATTTATTGAAGTTTTTCACTTTTTAGTCATATTTTCATTAGTTTTATTAACTAGTATTACTATATTATCTATATTATAATATTACAATTATAATTTTATCTTGTTCTTTGGTTAATGTGAGGCTCGGAGCCCGGTTCTTTCTTACGCACTAGCTATTAAATATTCATAAATTGTAGGATTTGTCTTTCGCGTAGTGTCACCCGCCGCCCTTTCCTCTCTAATTTTTGCTTCCTTTTTTCTCTCTTTTCTTTTTCGTGTCTCGTTGTTGGTTTGTAGTAGACGTCTGTTTCTAGTCATCCACTTGCTCTTTTCTTAATTGTCACGTCCAGAAAACTAGAGTCCACTCAAACGCAGGGAGGTAAGGGAAAATACACACACACACAAAAAGAGTGGGGGACAATGAAGTGCAGTTGGGGTAATATCAACAGTTTTGACCTCGTTCAACTCTACAAAGCGACTGTGCTAACTTACAAATATTCTTAAGTTCACAGGCTGTTGTGCGAAAACCATTAGGTTTACAAGAAAAATGTATATGACATAAGTTGTAGCAAATTTTCTCCTCCTTCGATTATAAAATATATACTTTTACCGTAGGATGCACTGGAATCGAGATATTTCGAAAATACTGTTTTTAGCCGCCATTTTGGCAATATGGGGGCTCGAGCGGCAAAGGTACGGAGATGTAAATTTAGTATGTAATCAAGGACACTAAAATGCACAACTTCATGAAAAATTCAAAACTTCCTCACCTTTTCGGAGGCAAAACTACCTGACGCCTGGACTAACTACACTTAAACACTATAGTATCATTTACGCCTACAGATATGCAACTCATTGTTTTGTTGTGTTAAATGGGTTGCATATAGTCGAAGGGCAAATTCAAATTAGAGAAACTACAATAATTAATATTTGGCTAAGAAATCTTGTTCTTTTTACCTTCAAGTAATAAGGCCTAAGTAAATTTGAAGTTTAGGGAATTAAATACCCCTGTGAAAACTCTTTCTGAAAAAGGACGACCATGCCCTTAGTTAGGATGAAATCCCATCAGTCCCCTAGAAAAATTGAGGAAACGATTGAAAAAAAACTCAGTTAGTGTGATCGGCAGCAGAGAAGGAAATTGTGTGCCTTCCCAGTGTCGATTGACTGAATTGTTAACGTCCTAGACAAGCTAGTAAGCTACTAAGGACGGGACCTACAATTTAATGTGAGCTCCGAACCACTTGTGTCCCCACCGGGAATCGAACACAGAATATTTTGTTTACAATTCAGTGAGCGTTACCACTCACCCACCGGGACACCTTTCCAAGTGCCAAGTCGAAGTTCTTTAATGTAAACAGAAGACTACGGATGCTGGTTATATTCTAGCATGCACGAAGCGAAAGTTAAAGAAATATTAATGGAAGTACAATGTTTGTAAAATATTCTACCTTATACTCTACGTTGATATTAACTGATGACGCACAGCATATAATAATTGTCACTACCTTATAACAAACACAGTAAAAGTATGCATTTTAAGTTGTGTGCAAGATTTCAAAACAGAATAGTAGGACAGAAACATTTCATTCGTGATCAATCATTTGTAATCACAAAGCTAAAAATGTTATAATAAATAAAGTGCTACATTTTGTAAATATTTTTGTTTAGAGGAAATTGATGTGTATATGATTATTTAATTCTCCGTCATACAGACTCTGACATCAAGAAAATGCCGATTTGTTTCAAACCAATTTCTTCAGAATCATCAACAATTACATTTCGAACATTCAAGCTAAATATTTTATATTCAGACTCTCAAGGTTTTGAGTGAAGAAATGAATCTCAACAATTAGCTATATAGTTGAAAATAACACATATAATTACTACATCCATTGAATAAAAATATATTATTTGGAAAATATAGTTATTGTAGTAAAGTATATATACTAACATTTTGCGACAGATTAGCCAACAATCAGTAATAGACATACAACGATTTAAAGTTAAATATCAGGCTCAAAATACAATATTCAAGACAATTGGTAGACAATGTTGGATATTCACACTGAAATATATCCTAGATTTTATTACATCATAAATAGCTCACATAAAGATGCAAAATATGTTTTCATGTTAGCACAATGTAATGCTTCAAATATCCTTTCGCCATAAGTTCCTTTTAATTCGAATGAAATATTTACTTTTGTACTAAAATGTAAAACGTTATTAGAACAGCATTATTCTATCTAAAATTACGTAATGAATTATTACCTAAAGGTACTTCGAGAAAAGTTTTCATACATAAGTATTATCACTTTAGTAATGATGCAATTAGAGATTTGTGGCCAGGTGTGATGGAACACTTCCATGCTTGCTTCCGAAGCAGTTAATTTCTCTTCTGTAGCAGGTGGTGCACAAGTAATTAAGTTCTCATCGTATAATACCACAAGATGATTAAGAATCTAATTTATATCCTGATTATACTGTTCAACAAACAATGTATATTACTGTAACAAAAGATAAGGACATTTGTCCTTATATATTAGATCAAATCTGTCTAACTAGTAGCCTGCAATTGTCTTTGTGGCCTACGAGGCTCTTAACGTCAGTACGGAGAAGATGACGTATATCTTCATTCTATTAAAATTAATATTTTTTTTTTCATATGATCATATTTGAAAGTGAGCATTTACTACTACTGATAGTAACATTTCTCATGACGCATTTGTGCACAGCTCGAAATTTTCTTGCATCGTGTGCAACATCAACATCAAAACTTTTACCACGCTGAATACGATGTGAAAATTATAACATATAATTATAAATGAACTAGTGAGGCATACTTTTATGTATATATTTTCCCATAAAGATTAAAAATATGGGAATCTATAATATAATGTATAATATCACATGTTTGATGCTATAATTACAAATAAGTGGTGAATGGTGTATTATTTTTCCCACTGCAATATAATTATCCTTATAAATAAGTAACAATGAAATGTATTCTCTAATGTTAATAATAGGTGTCCTTGTACACGCAAAGAAAGTAGGAAAGATTAAGGTGATTAACAAAACGCTTTCAAAGTAACAGTACATACATAATATGTAGGTAAAAATCAATAAAGTGCGCCAACGTACGTACAGTAGCTTTAACTTTGTCCACGGACAAAATTGAACGCTGCGAAAGAAAAGGCTTTTTACGAATATGAATGCCATTCCCGACAACTAAATGCTGAATAAGCCTGTATTAGATATAATATCCCTCCCATTGGCGTAATGTCAAAAGTATTTAGAAGGAATCCTATGTAATATGGCCACTAAATTTATATGTCAGAAACATTACTACTGCTAATAGAGCAACAACTTCTACTGCTGCATACCACTACCTCTGCTACTATTACCACTACTTGTACTTCTACTGCTAGTTTTATTGTTACCTCTACTTGTATTACTACTGCTAATATTTATACTACTATTACCACTACTTGTATTCTAACTTGCATTGAAATTGAATTTTATTTGTGGTATTTAGGCATCCAACACTCCGCCCAGGATAGGGGACTGGAAAGAATTCGAGAAGATATAGGCCAGGGTCTGTGTTGAAGATGCCATTCCAGCACTTGCCTGGTGTGACTGAGAACAAACCCTTGAAAAGCCTTAGTCAGGATGGTCGGCCTCTGGTATCGAACCGACGACAACGCTCTACTACTGAGCTACGGTGGCTTGGAATTGCTGCTTGCACTTGAACTACTTCTATAAAAATTGTACTTCTTTAATACGCTAAAATATTGAAAGTGACCACACAAAATTTGTTTTGAAATGAATTTAAGAGTTCCCACCTTGTGTGCAGTTTTTTAAATAAGTAAACCTTCTTGTCATGGAAACGGTAACTAAGCTCTTATTTCAATAAATCTAAAACATTCATCATGGTCATTTTTATCAAGATACTCAGTTTTGCTTGTAATTGTTTCAGCCTCTTACACGTCAAACACAAATATGTGTCTAGTTACCACGAACATTCTATTTATTTTAACATTACAATATGACTATATCGTCAATTACAAATTCATACCAATTTTCCACCGAAGTGGTCACAATCATCGTAAAACTCTCAAATAGCTAAAACATATGTGGTATTACCAAACATCCTTGTGGCACGTTTGTTTAGAATCCGTTCAGTTATTTCTACTTCGTGCTTGAGTATATATTCAATAGTAGTCTTGTTACAATTAAAGTTATAATTATTTGACATTCTCATAAGGTTTCATTTTCAGACGTAGTATCGTCGTCCTTGCCGTAGATTGGAACGGTTAAATCTTTCACACATTATGGAAGCATGTTTGCTTGATATTTATAAAAATAGAGTCTTGTTGTTATGGAAACAGTAGCCAGTTTAATAATTTAATATATTTAAATCCTTAATCGTAATTTTGTATACAATCATACCAAGTTTGATGCGAATTCGTATGACCGTTGATATATAATTCGTGAATATAAAAAGTAAGTCTTGTTAATGTGGAAACGATATTCACCCATAAATTCCAGTATGTATAAAAACGGATATTTTTTTATTGTATCAATATGTCTTGGAATCGGTTAATTAAGTTTCATGAGATGCACGATAATATGTTTATTTCATATTGTTACCAAGCAAAGCACACTAAGATTAATTGTTTACGCTACAAACCTGCGTGAGGCTAGTGTACATCATGTTGAGAAAAATGATTGGGATTAGTTCTGATATGTCTGTGAAGACCGGATATACAAACTCAATATATCTATAGTGGCTAAGGATGGAAAAAAAAGTATGACCAGTGGTAAAAAAATAAATATTCTCGCCTTTTCATGGGGTAAAAAGTAAATACAATCTCAATTGAGAACTTTTGTGTCGGAAAATATAGATGATTGTTTATCTCTTCTTTCTTCATGATTTCAAAACATAGTCAAAAGGTGTGAAATACTTTGAAATTTAAAGGATTTTATAAACAAAACGAAAATACTAACATTTGAAATAGACGGTAAATTTATTGTTATAATATGCGAATATTTGTAGATAACAAATGTTTTAAGTTTCTTTAATATTATATTGTAATTCTGTAACTATTCATTATTGGGTCCGTATAGACTTGTTTTAGTTCCGCTCCGCGAATTTATTTTGTTCTGAGTGGTGTAAGTTTGATTTATTTGGTGTATATGTTTCCAGTCTTGTCTTTCTACATGCCCTGAGGTGTTTGGTGATACTTCATAATTCAGAGACGCTGGTCGGCGCTAGAAATTTGTTTGGTGTCATGTTGACCCCGTTCCATCTTTCAGAGCGTTTCTATGTAGTGCGAGTTGTTTTCTTCTGATGTGGTGTCTTACCCTACGTGAGTGATCTGTGAAGCGACATGGATTCGCTCCTATTGGATGCGATTTTGTTCACTTCACGTTTTGTGTTACGATGCAGAATGCAAATTTCAGTTATTGTCTACCAAGGTTAAACATAAAGTATTTTAACAATGAATAATCAAGCTCATCATATGTCCTGCACTTCCGCTGCAGCAGGTTTAATTTCAGGTATTTCCTCTGCTCAAAATGCAATACATATTTTCTTAATTCTAGAGGACTAATGATACACAACGGTAAATGTCATAATGACACTACCAAGGAAAAGAGAGCATCTATGCCTAGCACTAAATATTGTTCACCCAATCAAATTTCCTTTGCCCATGACTTGATTTTAGGTAGCAGCATTCCAGGTCAAAATACTCTAAGTTCTAAACGTATTGATAGTTTGGGAAGGCTTAAGTCGTCAGTGTCCATTTTCCGAAGAGTTCCTCGAGGAGCAAGAAATGGCTGAAGCTGAATTACGTCCCACATCCATGCGACCACTACATGTATCCACTTATTTACTCTACTAATATCCTCTATTACACACATAAGCATATACATAGAGAGGTATATTGCGTATTTATCTTATAAGTCCAGTTCTTTCGAAAAATCTTTACGTCGACTTATGATTTCGCAAAGTAAGGCTTGTGTTATCTCTAGAATCACTAACCAGCTCTTTAAACCCTTTGCAGTTTCAGTAAACAATCTTAAATAGATTACTTATTGGCTAAAGTGAGTGATAAAGGCTAACATTTTGCAATTGTAAATTTCCAAGGTTTCTTGTGGGCTTTACTATATTGGTTGTGCGTAATTATGATAGAATAAGCCATTTTTGTTACAACATGAATACTTTTCAATTGGAGAGGGGGTGATTGATTCCGTCTGGGGTAATACCTCTTCGGCACCCCTCTGAAAGAAACACTATTTTGTATATTACGTGCAATTTCCAATGATGAACGGAACATTTTTTTAATGTCTTCTCTTTTCCATTGTAAATCTCTAATTTGTCTTTGCCACAACACAAAACTGAAGTAAAACCTTTCGTTCGACGTACAGAATTCATTTCGTACAAAAATGGAAGTTTCGGATAAAAGTTTGGCAGTTTGGTTTGTTCGCAGCGTATTTCATTTTATTTGCAGGATATCCATTAAGCGTTCATCACTAATGCTTAGATAAACTCCATAGATATACGATAATATATTGATATTATTTTAAAGACTTTGGAGAGTACCCTGGACGAGGGAGAATAAAAGGGGAGCGAAATTTTACCCCCCTGAAATCTACCCCGAGAAAAAGCTTGACGTCACAAACCTGTGGAACAGTAGCTCTTAGAATTGTGTTCGTGGTCGGAAATTTACCCCCCCCCCCCCTCCAACTAATATAGAAAACGAGCAGGCCAGTCCAGCATATCCTATCTAACTAAATAAACACCGCTCTTGTGAGCTAAATTGGTTTGTGGAACCATTAGCGCAAGTTTTGGTCCCGCGTATTGATCTCTTCTCCACTGAGATGTCTTTGAGGTAATTTGCCGAATGTACCTCTAGGATTCGCTCATAGATGGCTCTCTCCCTAGAGTACGCTACACAACATCTTGAGTGGGAAAATAATAACTGCTTTTTGATTATTTTTTAGTCAATGAAATACAAGTAGATAATAGCGTGACAGTAATGTCTGTATTACAAGTGAAAAAGTTTGTAAAGAGGAGTTAAAATACAGTTTGGTCCTAGAAAACAGAACGATCTAAGTTGTTTAGAAACGTAGTTATATTTTACAAGTGCTTGGTGGATGCGAATATGTATCTGATTGGATAGTCCGTACAGTATTACGTAAAGAAACTCAGAAAATGTCATAACTTTACAGAAATTACCTTTAGCCATAACTTTACTCTAGATAGATTTAAATGCATTTGACATAATAATATTAGACAAACATCACAGATTTTCGGTATACACCCTACTGAACATTCATTTCCATTTCAGCCAGAGTTCAAAGATAATGTACTTAATTCTGTTTTTTAAAGAAGATTAAGAACGCTTTACGATAATATCATTGCTATAAATGATATAATTTTAAAACAAAAATATTTTGTTCTTTTACTTTCTGAGTCTGTGAGCTTGAATCAATGGCCTATATTTGAAAGCGATACTGGACTGACTGCTACCATTGAAAAGTTATGAATATATGAAGTCATGGAGCGGAGGGGACATTTAATCTCGTTTACCCACTTCCAATGTAAACAAATGTGTATCAAATTATCAGTTCTAATTCAGGTTTTTACGCTTCATTTCACTGTGTGTCCCGTTTTTATTTTTGTCTTAATTCTTACAAAAAATAAAGGAAGTATTATTTATAGGATTTACTGTTACATGCAGAATACGGTATATTATTATATGAATAAATCAGAAATTAAGACATAAATCTGAAAACAGACCTCACAGCAATAACAAGCGTAAAACTCTAAGCTAGAACTGAAACTTTGGTTCATTTTGGATTAGACCGGAAGTGGTCAAACGAGGTTAAATATTTACTCTGGCGCCTATCTATCGACACTAATCAGTCACTCCAGTATCACTATGTATAGTTCTATGGCTTGAATACTTATGCAAATTTTGTTGTTTATTATTGACAAGGATGAATGAATGACTTGCAATAATGATCAATTATGATTGTTATCAATTTCGTAGTTTTCACAGAGATATCACAATTCTGGAATATACGTCAACTGTACAAAAATGTTCATTAAACTGCAAACATTATGAAAGATTTTAAGAAGAAATAGACAGCTATAGCTGTGACAGTATTCCAATCTTATTAGCATTCTGAATCAGTATTCGCATAACAGTGGTAAAGATAAGGAAAATATGGAGACAGTTGAGTATAATGAGAAAATATATTCTATGTGATTTATTGTTTTAATGTTTTAAAAAATGTATAGAAATAATAATCTTCTACTATCAAATATACACAAATAAAGAATTTAAAAAATATCAGGACGGTTTCGAAATATTGACACGAAAATAGTTAACTGCCATTGTTTTTGCAGAGCAAAGGTTAAGGGTACAGCAAGGAAAGGCACAATGGTGATATTTGATTATTTGATAATTCTAAGAAATTAGTTACGCATGCGAATATAAATAATGTGTTTTGTTCACATACTAGACGTATAGACCAGAAATTGTCAATGGTCTATTTGCTTGTCTCTTTATACTCTTATTTGGGGTTTTGAAAACTAAACATAAAATTCAGTATTGAAATAAATTTTAGGTACAAAGCAAAAAATGGCTGTATTAATTCAAAACTTTTCTATGCCAGAGGACAACGACTACATTTTCTGTTCAATGAACCTAACAAACGATGTTGATTTCGGTGACTCAACATAATGAATATTTTGTCAATGCTAATTGAACACAATTGAGGGTGTCATACTAGCACTAGCACAGCAAATGGTGTTGAATTAATACAGCCATTTTTGCCGTGTATATTTTATTCTACATGATTAACAATATTGCTCGCGTAACAAATTATAATTTGTTACACGCGCAACATTGTTAATAATAGAAGATTAGAAATATGATTTCAGTTGACGAATATACTCTAGCCGCCGTTTTAGACTTAATAAAAGTAATTGCTTGAATTATGTACCATTTATTTGTTTCCTTCTAGTAAATGTGAGAACCTTACTAGTTGAAACCCATTACGATTAAAAACTATTGCCACAGAGAACAGGTTGTTTTGACCGCGGTATAGGGCTTAAACATCGTGCTTTAAGACTTAAACATGCTTTGCATTGACACAAAGAACGCTTCGGGGTGGCATGAAGAATTTTAGATTGAAACATGTGATATGAAACATTGAAACATGTCATAGACTCTGTAGGTCTGACTGGTACCGTATAATATACTGTGACAGGTGGGCGAACAGACATATTAATGATAAAAGGGGTACTATAGAGAGTTCGCTAAGAAGGAATTACTTTCAAGTAAAATAAAGTGTTGGGAAAAATAAACTTATTACCTATTTTATAATGCACTTTGATATACTTGGATCTATTTATTAGGCTTACATTTTTATTAACAACGGTAACAGAGTTTTAACACTAACATGCACTTGAATACTTCATATTATTCCACATCTAAAGAATATTTGCCTCTGTGAGTTTTAAATGTTATTTCAGCCTGGAAAAGAAAATATATTTTACTCTGTCCGATGTATTTTATAGAAAGCAGGCAATCTCTTCTTCTCGTCTCGTTTTCGCCATACGTTTAAATATAGTGAAATTTATTTCTTTGATTTTCTTCCCCAAAACCTACATTTTTTTCGGAATACCGAATTCTGTTCCCATGAAAACGTTCAGTATTTCTTTAGATTTCTTTGCGATATATTTTCTTCCGTCGTTTTCTTTCTCTTCCGAAGTCTTGAATTTAATATTCTTTTATCTGTCTTGATTCACATTCAGTTTTCTCTTTCACTCTGTTTCTGAAATGAAACACGTTCATCTTATATCTAAACTTCAGAGAGATGATTCATGTTATCAAATATTGATCCATTCTTAATATTTGAAGATGAGAATACGATTTCTAACGTAAGAATCAAACTTTAACAATATTTTAATTGCAGATAGAACATTGGCAACGGTAAGCTCGGATAGTTCATTCTATCTAATGACTCAGAGTTTTGATAAAGAGTTAAAAATAAACTGCAACTGAAAAATTACTATAAATAAAGAGAGAGTGTTGGTCCAAGGAGTTGTGGTATTAGTCACTGCTCTTTAATCTTACGACTCGTTTCTTTAAACTTGTTGATAATTTACCTGTAAATTAAAAATGATGTTCAAGCGTCTATCTACTTAGAAATATAAGATAAAAATATAATTTGCGCATCTAAACATGATAGTTAACTCATTTTGTTATAGTGTTCGAACAAGTCGAAGTAAGTCTCGGTCTGTTACATAAGATTTACGGTGTCGATAAACTATTAATTACTGGACGTATTTATGAAATTCGGAACCGAAAGCTTACTTTTTCGCTTGATTAAATTTAAAGAAAGAGCAAAAATAAAATTCAATCCCAGGGCTATTCTGATTATAGTGACGTAATTATGGCAAGTTTGAACTAACTGTTCGGAGCTCATTAAACGTAAAATAGTGGTAATTATCGCTTTTTATACATCACCCAATACCAAAAACAAATCGTGGTTGGTTTCTTGTTCCATAGCTATAATAATTAAGCCTACTAATTACAGTTAATCACTTTAATATTATAAAATTATTCCCAAACTGTGAAAAGCACCAAACAACAACTAAAAACCGAATAAATAACTTTCCTTTGAAAGGAAAAATGTAAAAGTTTGGCAAAATCAGTGTTAATCCTAATCAGGATCAGTTCTACAATTGACCGCTACACTTCTAGTCAGCGCTAAGTTGAGACCAACTCTCATTTTGCGTACTTTCATCGACCAAAATCAGACCTTGTCTCAACTTAGCGCTGACTAGAATTTACAGGTCGATTGTGGAATTGACCCTCAGAAACTTAATTTAGTTCTGATGATTCCAGACCGCATGTTTCTAAATAGTTCCTACATATATTTCGTTTCAAAAGAGCTGGGGGGATAATCCATAATTTTATTATTGCCACTCTGGTAAGCCATCCAGTTACTATTTTGTTTCATAATCCTTTTTATGTTCACATATTTACGCATAATTTAAAATATTTACATATATTTTAGAGGATATATGCAATTGACTTTTATAAGGTTTAAGGTTAATTATATTCGAATATAAGTTAGATTATGACAGTAAATGAAGATGCCTGAAATTATTGGAGGGAATATAGAACATCGATTGCTAGTAATAGACGCTATTATGAAAACGATCATTGAAAATGACTGCTCACCACCGAACCCTGAGTGTGCTTTCAAAGAGAAAATAAATCTGTTTGGGAAAAAAAAGTCAATGTAGCCTTATCATCTGAATAACTGATTTAAAAAATATGGATAAATCAAGGAATCGCCAAAGTTTGCTTGTATAGTTTTGTTCCCTGAATGCAGTCTTTTGTAAATAGAAGACTCAACCGAGTCTTTAATGTCGCGGAATTTGTATAGACATGTGAACTCAAGCCTCACTATCGGATATTCTTATTCAGGTTTTCCAGGATCTTCCTTTGCTCAACTAGACGAATGCCGGAATGTTACCTTAACAAAGGTAATCCGCTACCTTCCGATACATTTCCTAGAAAAGTGGTCCCAAATGACGTCATCCCTATTATATTTGCAAGGTTTAGACCACAGCTGCCTTCTCAGACCATAAATGAGAAAAATGATCGCGCGGATGCTGTTTATCGGTAGTTTTAATTTTGGAAATGTTTCCTAAATATGCATTGCTCATACCTTAACAATATGTTTCTAGATAGAAATAATCACCCATCCACTTATTCCAATAAAAAGATATGAAAATACAAGCTGTCATAAGGATAGCCTTTTTCACCGAAAGTTATCAAAAGGATTAATGATGGCACCAAAAGAACAGAATACATTTTAGAGAATATGCTTGTTAAATAAACATCTATATAAAAAATTGTTGATATATTCAGGGTGTCGGAGAGCATTCGGACACCTCTTCTAAAATAAGGGGATAATCTCTTATTAAAATTAAAAATCTCAGGTAACTAAATCGAGTATGTTCTATCGAATAACTTACTTAGACCAGAAGTTCATTTTTTTAAAAGTGGAACACGGTATTTTTTAATGAGATTCTGATCTTACATCAAAAACTAAGAAACCTTTGCCTGAAACATTTTTACAAATAATTCCTCCATTGACTGTGAAAATATTTTGATAGTGTAATGTCTGTGCATTTACAGATTATCTTTTCGACGCACTTTCAAAAACATTTCACAGTCAATGCAGGCATTTTTTTGTAAAAACGCTTCAAACAAATGATTCTTAGTTTTTAATGTGAAATCAGAATCTGATATAAAAATTAATATGTTCCATTTTTAAAAAGAACAATTTTCACCATTGGATATAACATACTTGCTTTAGTGATCTCTGTTATTGCTCCTTTTAGTAAGTTCTTGCCCCCTGGTGATCTCAGACGCCCTATATATATTCAAAGAAAAATATCTTAAATTATAGTATAGTATTCTACATATAGAAGAAGCAACTGTGTTTAGCACGTAAGTCATGTTTAAGAACCTAAGAGAACCAAGAACTAATTTCTATAAACTTAAGAGAACCAAAAAGTTGTCACATAAGATTAGATAAAACAAGATGAACGAACGCTACAGGTGTTACCACTTAAGCCCATACAGAATACAAAGAAATCCATTATCTTCGTCTAAATAGCATTCACACGTAAAAATTGTCTTCTTCTTTACATCTATTTGCACGCCAAGTATAGTACTATACTTTACGGTTCATACAAAAAATCCCGTTTATATGAGGCACAATGATTTCCCTCTGCTTCATGTTTGTCTTTCTTGAATGCATTTTTTCTTATTACCAGACACCTTACCGAAAAGAGACAAATAATAGCTTAAAGAACATTCTCCCTATTAGTCCAAATTACATGGCTATTTACCGAATTTTATATTTTCAAAGCTAGTTGAGAATCATGACTGGAAGTACTGAGTAAGTTTAATAAGTAATTGCTACTCATTGTTTGTTCATTGCATAAATATTGTTGTGATAGTTTATAACATGTACTTGCTTTGTTGACTGTTCACAACAAATAATTTGTATTTCAGAATTGTCTCAAATATCTTTGATACTACATAACTGGTGGTTGCAGCACCAAATATTAGAAATCTAGGAAGTAACGGTATCTGCATGTTATACCTAAGCTGAAGTTTGAATGGAAAGAACTATTTTCTGAAGCCATGTGAGTTCTATATATATTGAAGTTATTAAGAAATTTATGAACGGTTTCAATGGTTTCGGTGATGTCTACCAGCATTATATTGATATTAATTAGGATATATAATTTTTTCTCGGTTTCTTTATAATTCACAAGTGAGTCGGATTAGAAAAATTTAATTTTTAGTAGTCTTAGGTGTAGTAACTAGAGATATCTATCTGTCATAAGGGCTCAAACACGTGGATGTAACGAATTTCAAGTTTTTTTTCTACAACGCTTATAAAATTATTGTACGCTGGTTTCAAAAGTTTGATAACTTGCAAGTTCCTTTCTCTTCTTCTTTCTTCTTCAAGATACGACATAAAGCTTCTATCTATTAACACGAGTGATAATCACCCTAGCCAGAAAGAGAACGGTAAAATTGGGGAGTCTAAGTTACTTTATGAATTTTATCTCACGGGTAAGGTAAAAATAGTCCATTTGTTTAGGTTTTCGTTAAAGTCCTTCTGTGTCTTTATATATTTATTATTAAAGTTCTCCCAATTTCTGCAGTTTGTTCGAGGAAACTGTAGATTAGATATCGCGCAAGTTTTTGAAAAAGGAATAATCTTATTTATTATTTCGCATGTGATTTTAATAATTAACTTCTATATTACTCATTTGTTTGTGACTAGCAAATGAAATATTCAGAAAGAAACAAGATTTTAACCACAACAAAATACTCTAAAATTCTGTAATTGACAAGCAATAATATTCCGTTTTGTAATATTAATATAGCTATTAAAGTTTTAAGCTTGGCTTGCACGTAATTACAATGAAAGAAGTCAACGAATTGTGTGGCTCCGTAGTGTTCCTCTCTAGAATTGTACACATAGACCTTCTACAGCAGACGGCATATGATAACATTAATAAATATAACAAAATTGAAAAATAACGAGTTTCGTTGTTGTACCGAGAAAATCTATGTACCCAGGATATCATAAAATACCCGTCAGGACGAATGGTTTCCGGTAAATTGGACGTCATTCACATACTTAATGTATATCTGCGCAATGGCAAGTTTTTCTGAGAAATTAATACAACCCTTGAAGTTGATGATTACAAAGTGAAAAAATCAACAATCAATTAACCATAACTTGGCTCCTCCTTAAAATATGTGTGAATTCTTTTCTCAGGGGTGTGGACGTCCTCCATTACCTTTCTCGTTATCTATTATGCCCGTCTTACACTCGTTAAACTTCTTCAGCCCAGGCATTACACATGGACTAGGAGTATTCAAAGGTTTTGCATATTTTGGGCGAAACTTTAAACGGGATAACAATCTACGCAAGTACGTCATATTTTAAAATTATTGGATATTTTTGGTACAGCATCGGGGGTGCTCCTAAGAGTAAAGATAGTCTTTTTCTCCTATTGGAAAAAAGTAATAGTGAATGCAAAAAGCTGCTTAAGGTTGTAGAAAACGTGGATATTCTAGAAACTCAAAGAAACGATTCTATATAACACAAGAAAACTTACTAAAAGAATGATGCACGAAATGCCATATTTTAAAGATTTTTTAAAATATAATTTAGTACAGAGAGTTCAGTTTATTAATGGTTACGTGTTTGCTAAAGAACAATATATTCTTCAATTATAGCCAATACTGACTACAAAGTTTGCTATGATAAAAAATGTAAGGTATTTTGTATGGCAAGGACATGTATTAAAATTAGCCTGCACAAAACTGTATCTTCCACATGCGTACGGAGCTTAGCATTTAAGAATATTTAAATACAAAATAGATTACTAATGATGGAATGGTTAATTTATAAAGTAATGAACCTAATACATATGCGACAGTGCGCATATTACAAATTTTAAATTTAATCGAATTGACATTACCGCTAAATTTGAATCCTATCCATATTTAGATACGACATTAATTGAAATATTATATGCTCATATAACTCAAATGTCGATTGACACCTAGAGTGTAAAACAAATATACGAAACATCATTGTTGATGAAAGTGATACTTCAAGTCAAAATTTACTTCATGTATCACTGGACTATGAAAGTGATTCATTTTTTAAATTTAATTTTAAGACCTTTAGGCAACTTTGTCGTAGGCCGGGTGGATGATAATAGGATGATTGGTGGAATGAAGAAAGCAGGAGGAAACGGGAGAACTCCGAGAAAATCCATGCACACGGTGTTTGTCCACCACAAAACCCATATGGCACGATCAGGGTTGAACCGACGAACCCAAGCACCAGAGGTGATCGCTCTAACTGTTAAGCCACCGTGGAGTAAGAAAGTGATTTATAAATATGTTTGTATGAAACAATATCATTGCCGGGTTTACATAATATATGTTATCGTGTTTATCATAAAATTTATCCGACGAACGATGTGCTAACAATGAAATGTTTTATGTAAATAATAGCCAATGTCATCAATATGACTCTTTACAAAACAGAATTTTGGATTGATCACCCTCAAATTATGTTCAGCAACATTTTAAGTCTACGGTGGCTTGCGTAACAAGACCATATACATAATAAAGTTACTAAAAATATCTTACTTCCGCTTTTTTCTGTCTGCGAAACGAAGAATTATTCTTTGACTGATGGCTCAAACCTTATATTTTGTATCAGTTAATAAAGAAGAAATGTCAAAAAACTTTATGTAATTTTCTTAAACTTCCAATATGTCTTTGCCAACCAAATATAAATATTAATTAGCAATCTGACAAAATTCTATCCATTAAAGAGATGTGTTGTTTGATAGAAAGATAGCCTACACAGGAGAAGTACAATTTATACACAGGATATACAGTATATATATCGTATAACAATAATCAAATTCTGTAAATGAATATGTACTTAAAAATGGTTATATGCTGTAGTAATTCGTTACTCTAAAAAAAATAGTACCATAGGTAGCGTATCAGGCTACAAAATACTGGATTCTCAGTTCTATTCCTGCTTGGATTTGCTATATTTATTTCAGTGTTCGCAATGAAATTCGTTTAAACAAATTTTGCTGAGAGAAAGCAAAGTTTTGTTAAAGCCTTATTCTAACAATGTTTGGCAACTTCAAACAGACAGTTTTTTCTGTGTGTCTGATGTTAAAATTTGTGCTAGAAATTGGCAGGCGCAATTTGTATTTCACAGTAATTGATGTCGTCAGCCAACTAGAGTTCTAGTCCTACAGCCTTTCTGCCTTGGTCGTAAGCAAGAATCAGGCGTATTTCCAGTTTAACACATGTAGTGAATTTCGATGTTAGCCCCAAGCATTCAGTTCTTATTTTCCTCAGCACTCGTAGATATTGAGGTCGTTTGATTCTTCGCAATACCAACATTATATTAGATTTACTTACGTTAGTTGTTAGGGAAATTAAGCATCAGCGCTCTGTATACTGCAAATACGGTCCCTGTTTTCATGTTAGTTACACTAAGAACTAATAAATTCTTAAAAAGTGGCCAAAAATTATTGTTGATACATTTTTTAATTTAAACGCTACTTACATTTATTTTTAGATTTAAGCTTGTTTATGTCGGAGCTTGAAAGTAAATCCTGATATATTATTTTCCTTAAACTGTATTCAAATTCATTACCTGGAAATAATATTTTTTTCACAGGAATGAGTTAAGATTGTTTATTATCTCTTTATAAATTTCGTTATAAGGCTGTCAACCTCTCCTATAAAAGAATGAAGCGTTCAAATGAAAATAAAGTAACAGAATCCACCAGTAATAAAACAAATGTAATACACAAGTTACATGATACAATAAGTTTTGTGTTGACAAAGAAGAAGCCATTGTATAGAAGCTGTTGACTTGAGCAAGCGAATAAAATTCAACTTGCCATAGCAACGAAGAGCTAAGTGTTATACATGTATATATCTTAGATAATTGTATACATATGAGACGTGGAAGTGTAAATAACTTTGATGTGTGTTAAATAATCTAATAGAGTAGCCGGTTACACGTACATATTATTTATATGTGGATTATATTGTCATAGAAACAGAATTGACTCTATTTCTTTTTAAATTTATTCATGGCTTCTCTGTATCTTTGGATAAGGCCAGAATATCATAAGGTAGAGGATATGGAAGGTACCGGTCAGGACCTTTCTTAAGGTGCCATCTCGACATTTGCCTGGTGAAACAGATAAACGCTAGAAAACTTCAGGATGGTCGGCCCTTAGAACTGAACCCACGTGGCTATCCATTGCCAATTTCAAGTCCACAATGTTGCCGCTTGGGTCACTTGAACTAAGTATATTGAATATTTTGTTTCCTACGAATTTGAATTTTATTTATGACTTTTAGGCATTTAAGGCTCAGGTCGGGATAAGGGAGGGAAAGGATTCGGGAAGGTGTCGGTCAGGACCTATGTTGAAGGTGCTATCCTGGCATTTTCCTGGTATGACAGGAAAATTCTGGAAAAACAGCAGTCATCATGGTCGGCCACTTGGATCGAAACCATGATCTCCCGAATGCTACGCCAACGCTCTACCCCTGAGCTACGGTGGCTCGTTTTTTTTTTCCTAGGATAGACGCAGCATATGTATGTTATAAAGCTCTACAATGCTGTATGTGTTATGTACAGTACATCAACCTGGAAACATATAGAACTAAACACTTGACTGCCAGTTCGTAGTTTGAACCCTCGAGAATAGAATTAATAATTGACGATACATCAAAGACTTTGGCCTATTTTGAGATTATTAAATTCAGATGTCCTCTTTATATTTAGTTCACTACTTGTTCCTTCTGGTTTGGTATAATCTTACATATGTGGCAGGATCTTGCTCATGACAGAGGTGGTTTAATTCGTATTGTAACTACAAATTCTTGAAGAATATTTCCAACGAATAGAGCATTTTAGATTTTTAAAAACTAGTCTCAGTCTATTACATTTTTGAAAGCTTCTCGCAATCACTGCTGCCAAAGCAATGCATTCGATCACTGCGTATTTACTGCGTAAAGAAAGAGTCGAATCTGACGCATCACTCAAGATAACAGGTAAGAATACAATGATGTGGCGAGAATATGTACGAGAAAAGTATTACAAGCACCAAATATTACACCTCTTGTTATTTTACTGTATTAATGAAATGAAAAGGAAGATAATGGACTATCAAATTGTAAATATATTTATTTTATAGTGATCCATCAAAAACATAAATAGTGCATACATGTGTATCTGAAGTATTATATGTAGTGTTTAAAACAAAACAAAATTATAATGAGAAATTGGCGCCTAATATATTGCGTATTCTAATATGACTCGTATTCGTGTTACTTTGATTTCTGACACTATGGGCGCATGGATCGGGAATCTGTAGCTCCACAATGCTCGTTTGGTCATCGGTAACAACATAAGCACTGAACTCGTCGACGCTGAAGCCTGGAAGATAATCGGACTTTATAAGGTGACCAGGTAATAATGTATGCATTCCCAGTTCGTACAGGTTTCTCGTATTCATGTATCTTCGAGCCTGGCATAGAGGGTAGAGTTCTAATGTCTGTAGGACTCTATCTCATTTTAGGAAGGCCTTGGGGGTCTCATATTATAAGCTTGAATACCTACCATTATAATTTGTAACTGCAACCTTAGAACTCGTTAGACTCACTTGCGCTGATTTGTAATTCTCTCCATTACTATCATGATATCGAATGATGCAATAGAATTGTTCTGGTAAATTAACTGTACATACAAAATCTCCCTTATAAAAAAAAACTCATACGGAGTCAGCACACAAAAATGCTACTTTCTTCACCAGCTTTTTCTCTTCAATTACAACAGCTACGCAGTAGTTAGGATACTTAATATGTTAGAAGCTTTCGGAGTCATCGACAGAGTACAGCACGTAGTTAGCTCAGGGTCTCCTATTCTGTGTCTTTAATATATATTGATATTGTAAAAAGGATCTCTGTCTAAACTTTAAACTTGGTGAAGAAAGCCCTGTTAAGGAAGAAGGTAATTATCCTAGTGCAATATTTTGATTGAAGCTATAAAGTATATAAAATAGTTTCATCCTCTTCTAGTTAATATTACATGTTTATAGTTGCACTTAATATACTTTTTATACCAATGACAAGGAATGATCCATAAAGTTTCATTCAATAAACTAAAATGAATCACCATGATGAATCTGGAGAGCCTACATATCTTAAAAGTATTTCTCCGTAAATTAAGTATCTCAACTTAATCTACGAATATTGGAAATAGTCACTGTTGATTAGGAAGTAGAATTTTGGTGAAACTAGTCATTAGATATATCATGTCATGTAAATCTTACTTCCATATAAAGATTTATGTGCAATTGGAGACTTCAAGGAGGCTACTTTTCAAGAATATTTAAAGAAGAACGAAGGCTTTGCTTTTGTCTTGAACGGCCAAACGAAAATAAAAGTTTTGATTCTCGAGGACTTATTTTCTTATGTTATAAACGTCACGAAATTTTCTAGGTAAATGAAGTGATATATTGGATTAAACAGATAGTAAAGTGATTTTATAATCTTTCATTCCCTAATACAAATAAGAAGTAGTACTCTCAGCAGGTGAGTAAGTAAAAGCACACACACAAAATACTTGTTCTCTTCCTTGTCTACTACAATCAAAAGCTTTTCACTTTTTTATTTCTTATTGTTTTTACTTTCCTTGGTGCACCCACATTACTAACAAACCAGCCTTGAAACTCGTTTTACACACACATTCACGTGGAAAGTCGATTTATCTCTTTTCTAAACAGAAACGGAACGTTGAAAATCATTTTTGAGTGCTGAATCAGTCTTGTCCATTTTCCACTCTTTGCTACCAACCTGTTATCGTCTGTTACTTGTTGTAGAAAAGAAATATACGTACATAAGGAAAGGAAAGGAGCGGTTCGATACCTCGACTTTACATCGATTACAAGACAATTTATGACACCGCGAATCGTTCTGTTCGCTGAGCTGTGTTGTAATAGTTCTCACTTTCGCCTGCAGATGGCAGTTGTAACAAGAGCGCTGTAAAATTGGGGCAAGCTTAGTTGAGGCAGCAAGAAACTTAATCACGTCGTTATTAGGTGCCGAAAAAAGAATTACTAATTGTGTAATCTTTTTCTCTTTTATGTAATCTGCAATAATGAAACTTAAAAGGCTGTCTTCAATTCGTTATAATCTTTAGCTGTTGCGCGTGCGGTCAATATATTTCACAGCCATTGTTTCAGGCTGTAAAGGGACAAATATATTTCCTCTAATACGACGGTGCTCCTCGGTCTGACCCAAAGTTGCCTAAAGAACTTAAATTCGGATTCAAACGATGATACTCCATTAAAAGAAGTTCATCTTCATGTCATCCGAATGTGGTAATGAAAGTGATAATTATCTTCTAACGAACATGTTTTACCTGCAGATAAAGTAAGGAACTATTTTAAATTTCAATTTGGACTTCAGACTTCTGTTTAACTATTAGCGTCATGATACAATATCCGTATCTTATTTCACATATATTATATCAATGAGAATGAAATTAAAAGATACTGAAACAAATTTGGTGTCACGCATTATTCTAATTGTGAAATTCGCTAATTCCTGATCAGCAGTAAAACCGTCTGCGCTGCAAACCATTTTTTCTGTTTTAAAACAGGATAAACATTCTCTAAAGTCTTGGAAAAATCAGGAGATACAAGGTACTGGACTATTAATCACCACCTCCTCTCTCCGTTGTCCAAATTATTGCTTAAGTCAGATTTTATGTCACCATTACTACACAGTGAATTGTATGAAAGTATAATTCAGGTAAAGAAAATTACGAATATACCTGTTTTCATGCAACTGATTTCAGCTTTTATGTTATACCACTACCATCAAAGTATCCAGTTAATTCATTAACAAGTTTAAATAATTAAATAAAAAACATCTGCAATAAGCATAATCAAAGTGTTGCAATTGGCCCCGTAAGAATATTGTTATTGGTTTTGATCTACTCGTAGATTTTGGCTCGAATGTTGGAGAAAATTTGTTTAATTTATTATAAATTAAAGTACTTAGAGCAAGGGTTGGCTCAAAGTAAAAAAAAAAAAAAATCCCTCGCAAGTTCTCCCTATGCCGCTTCTTTCAGAATACTTTTTTTTATGGGATTTCACTTTTGTAAAATTATTTGCATATTCAGAGTCGTGTGGATGGAGAAATGAATTAATTTATGGCCTTCAGAAAACTTTCTTCAACTTGGGATAGGGTAAGGGAACCATGTTGCAAGAAAGTCGGCCAGATCCTAGTCAAAAAGTATCATCCATTCATATCCTGGTGTGACTGAAGAAAATCTTTGGAAAAACGTATCCCACCTTATTATTTTTAAGTAGTGAACGTTGAATGAGACCACTGTATACAGTGGTGTGGGTATCCTTTAAGTGCATGGCTGTTAGGTGCTGTGATCCTTATTTACTTCAACATATGTTAGGATGCCAGTGTGTAATGTCTTGTGGTTTTTATTCGTCGCAGTTTTATTCAGGCAACATGGCAGAACGCATGGGACAACGATACTGTATCACGTTTTGCCAGAAACTTAAGAGATAGTCAAGCAGAAACAATACGAAAGATTCAACAAGTTATTCGTGGCGGTACAATGGTGAGTACGCAAATAAAACAATGTTACAATAGGTATAAAGATAGCCGTGTGTCCGGAGGAAAATCAAAGCGATGCTGATTGTTTTCTTTGACTACGGTGGCATTGTGCATCACACATACGTACCAAAAGGAAAAAAAAACTTCGAAAGATTACAATTTAGACCTTTTCAGTCGCCTAAGTGATGCAGTTCGTAGCAAGAGACTAGACTTTTGAGCTTCACAAAACGGTCATCTGCATTAGGATAAGGCCCCTGTCTATTCCTCGCACAAGATCTAATCTTTTCTGGCAAAGAATGGCATTCCTGTCGTTTGCCAAAATCCATACTCCCCGAGACGGCTCCTTCTGACCTTCGGATTTTCCGTAAAGTCAAATAGACAACGCTTCGACATCAGCGAGGACATAATGCACAACGCAAACAGAAGTTCCAAAAGATGCGTTCCAGAAGTGCTTTGAGGAATGGCAGGATCGTTGGGTTAAGTGTGTGTAAGCTGAAGAGTCTTATTTCGAAGGTGATTTGGAACTGAAACACATCCAGTATGTAGTTTTATTTTCCTGACCTATGGTAAGATATTTTTCAGATAGGCCTTGTACGTCAGGATGAGCGACCGCTGACATCGTTACCAGGACTTGCCAATTGCTAAGCCTCCTTTAGGCAAGCTACGGCAGCGTCGTTCTAATAAGGAAGGGGAAAGAAGGCAATAAAATGTTATTTTCGGCATTTAAATGTAGAGTCATTTAATTACCAGCAACAACTGCTTCTTCCGATCCATGTCTGCAAGCATTATATTCATCCTGATAAAGTGTGTTTATTTAAACCTAACTCATGATGAATAATCTAGCTAGACCCTGTGTAGTCATTCGTAAATAAATAGAAAAATACTTCACGGGAATTGTCTCTGGACCGCTTCTCAACTTAAGTACAAAATGAAGGCAGATGACATTCAAAATGTTTCGTATTAATTATATTTAAATGTTCAGAGCTTCACCACTAAACAAACTGCATTATACAATATGAAGATGATCATATTTCTTTTCTACATTTTTTAAAATTATAATCACTATTATGTTAGGTAATTTAGCTGACTGGAGAAAGAAGTAAGTTCTCAGCACGATACGTTTTGTTCTTATGCTTGAGCAGACATAACTTTGGAATTGAATGCAATGGTTTTAACGAAAGTTAAATGTTTAGTTAACAGTGTGTTCCCTTGCTGATGCAATTATTTTACATTTAAGATACATGTAAAAAAGGTAGACAAACTACAAAACTCCACTGTTTTATTTATAGCTTTTGAATAATGACCTTCAGAAACAAATCAGATCACTCAAATAACCAATGACAACGGTAACGTCACATATATTCAACAGTGATTTGACAAAGGAACCGTTACTTGCTAGTAGATTACTTGATGATATTTTAAACAAATATCACTAAAATATAAACAATAAATTAAATTCCTCTTCACAAGAAAATAATAAGCAGCTTTAATCATGGACTCCCTTTTAATTCAAATATTGATGTGTTATAATGATTTTGACCCATCTTCAATCACCTTACTTGAAACTTGATTCGTTTCTAACGTTTATGAATTGTGTTGAAGCTCACAATCCTTTAATGCTACATGATTCTCAAAGGCGCCAAAAATAAGTATGTATGTCAGTTTATAAGGATTTTGTAACTGACACTACAAATTTGACTTTAAATAACTACAAACAAAACATAGTTCCTGAGCTAATAACTATCCTGCACCTAGGGATTACATGATACCTTCCACTCCTAAAATCTATTTTTAGTATTTTACACCCATACATTTTGTTTTTATAAGAATACAAAACATAACATTTTAAGGACTTTTCTGTGCTCTGTGAAACAAATACCATAACCGCAGTATTACACAACGCGGACAAAAAATTGACTCAACGACGAAAATACGTAGGACATAACAACGTGCGACAAAATGAGACGAGGCAAGGATGTCCAAACAAGACAATGACTAAAGTGAAGAACGAATATATCGTAGTGATAAGAAGGACGGACTACAAATCGAGAGGTTGTAGGTTAGAATTTCGTTCCAGATAATTGCGAAAATTACAACCTGTACCTGAAGTCCAGAGAAAAGGAGGGAACTGTATGGAGTTGAGTCTCTCAATTCTTGTTCTAATATGTTCACGCCTGAAAATTTTAAACGTAAGTACGTTCGAAGGGAACTTTTGGATGGGTGGAGAAAAAATATTCATAAATGTAGACATATCCAATTTATCAGAAAATGAAAACAGTTTACAATAACGCAATAATATGATCATCATTAATGCTGGTACTAACAAATTTTCTTTCCTTAAAAATGATATTCTTCTATGTTTGTAATATTACAACGTAATGATATGTACGCTCAAAGTTAATTCAATTTCCATATTCCATCTAGATTACAAAAGATCACAGGATTTCACTACTGGATGCGAACTAAGCTGCATTGAGGGTTGCGTCACCACAAAAGTGTATTACAGGTTTGGATCAATGTAACAGTTCAACTGTCAAACGATGTTATTAGAAGTCTGTACTTTGCTTAGTGACTCGTACTTATCATTTACAATTCTCAGCTCCTATGTTCCATAGGCATTTTTTTTCCTTAAATATTATCCTTGGGGACGAGTGTAAGTCGTAGCCCATTCCATTGAAACTATTTTATTTTATCAAATTCCAGCCATATGAAAGCTGATCATAGATGTTACTGACACAAACATTACGAAACAGCTTAGTAGAATTGATTACATAACTATGTTCGTATTGCTTATCAGAATTTCTAAATAACAAATAATAAATTGTTACTTTGTTAACTACATAATTAAGATGCAAGATAAATATAAGCTTTCTTCAATATTGTTGAAACAAATAGATAACAAAGATAGGCCTTCGAAGTTACGAACATTGATGTTATCTCAAAATATGTGCTTCTGAATAACGTTTTAAAAGCTAATTTCAAGAATGGTCTTTCACGTGAGCGTTATTTCTCTGTTAAGAGGGCTCCTTGCTCCAATCCGACCATTTTTTAACATTTTTCAAAATATTTTAAAAAAGCCAAGAGAACTTTAAAAAATGTAAGCGCATAGCGCACTAGAACTTAAAACTTGCTATGAAATACAGTGGACAGTGATCTAGAAATCTTGTCGATTGACGAGTGTGGAAACTTCAATTAAATAATGCCGTCATAATCTTTTAAAACGTGTCACTCATCAATGGATAAGATCTCGAGATCGCTGTCCATTGTGTTTCATAGTAATTTATAAGCTCTAGTGCGTTGTGCGCTTATATTTTTGATAGTGCTCTTAGCTTTTCAAATATAATTTTAATGTTACAAATGAGGTGGGGGGAGCGAGGAGCCTTCTTAAATAACAAGTTAGTTTCCTACCGATTTTTCAAAATAGTCAAACCGAAAATGATGGGCTGACCGAAAATCGTGGTCCAAGCTTCTTGAAGCAATCGATTTTAATGTTAGGAATTCGGACCAAGTGATTTTGTTTTACTTTTAAGTATTGTAAATATGAGGAGTCCTAATACCAAACTTTTTCAAATACATTACTACAAGGAAGAAAACAATACAAGAATATGTTTTCATAAAATCTACCACATGTCCTCAGTAGCACATCAGCATCGGCCGATGTCAGTAACGGACAATTTACTATCTCGAACGATGTTGTTATCCAAAGGTATATATTGAATGGCAAACATTTTTGCCAACATTATCGCCGATCGGTAACGATATTGATCACTGAGATAAATTTTCTGAGTTAATAGACGGAATTACGTATATTTTTACAGTAGCTTTAGAATGTGGTCATGTTTATATCTTGCATTTATTCCATAACGCTGCTTACTATCTCATTTTCATTTATATTTGAACATTTTTACACTTTTCTACGACTGGATTCAAACCTGCAATCTTATTATTTGTTTTCTGTTGTCTTATCCACTATACCACGGATCCATACGTCAAGTATGCATTTCATGAACTCAGACATGGACTGTGGTGCCATTAACAGTGTTTTCATTACAGGATGACTTTAAGCAGGAAGCATGGAGAAGTTTTATACCTGTTACTTTTGTATATCACGTGTCATTTCCCCATTACATAGACATTCTCGAACACACACACGATGCTCTTCGGAAAGATGTCGGCCAGTATCCGATCGGTATTGCGCAATGTCATAATTTATAGTAAACTTTATTTTTTATTATATGGGCCAGTATAGTAACTTTGGACTTTGGACCTTCACGATGTGCCTTTAACAGCTGTTAAAATCCACACCCATGCCCCTGCCGGGATTCGAACCCGGGACCTTCGAGCCGATATCCTACCGCCGCAGACCACTCAGCCACCCGAATTAATTTAGTCTACCAAAAGCACTTTGCCACTTTGCACGTTTTCTGGATGAAATGCAATACGTTTCTCATATTTCAGGAATAGATTTGAATGTTGAAATATCGTTCCACGCCAATGTAGATCGACGTTTAGTTCTGAACGTCCAACCATGATCGGTATCTGCGTTATTGGTCCAGTATAGGCCGGATATTGCCCCATTATACGTGTGCTGCTTCTGGTAGATCACGATAGTGTGTCGGATAAAACAAAACCTCCGTTCGTTCGCTTCAATTTTACTTTGTTCTTGTAGAAACTCGTTTCAACACAGAATATCATTATTTACATTCTATGGTGTTCCTTTGCATGCTTTTATATCTTGAAGAAATCTTGCACCTCGTTCTTCGCTAACATCACATTAATTTTCTAGAAAGATCTTAGTAACAGACAGAGTAATTTGCTCTCATATTGAAACCCATCATATTGAATTTGTTTTCCATTCCTCATTTTAGCTAATATTTTTATACTTCAAGTAAGATTTGTCACTCTTGTCTTCCAATTGGGTTTATGGCCTTTTATGAGTTCGTGAATGATTCATTTCTTCATATTTTATGAGTTTGTGGATTTCGAGATCCAAAACTGCACTCTTCTCACTTTTATGAGACATTTTAGGAGACTTTATTTTTCTACATTGGAAATGAACCACTATATATCTTGTCAGTATTTCGAACCTTGACGTTACAATAAATGATATGTTGACTATAATATCACACCACAAGTGTAACCAACAATGCTCCTTGTGCAGTAGATATACGTTTACAATTTGTATACATAATATTTGCAGTTGAGAGAGCACAATATGTTTTGAAACTCGTGGTAGAACACCTATTAATATCCAAATAACAAACCTAAGCAAACTTGTAGTTATACCAAAGAAAAACCTATTAAGTTGTTACTTCATGACATCTGGAAGTTAAATAGTATATGTTCCGATGGTAGGGATTTAAGAGCTACAGCTTTAACCCGCGTCAGAAATTTGAAAGCATAACATATCAAATACTAGCAATAATTATTTAAGTAACAATACAAATCTTTAGCTCTCCATAGAAAGAAGAAAAATGTAGTGAAGTTAAAAATTTAAAAAAAGACCAACTGTGACTGAGAAAAGTTTCTAAACATGTAACAAAAAATCGAGAATTTTCTTGAAATCAACCTTCTCTATGTAGAAATTCTCGTAGCTATTATATTTTAAGGATAAACAAAATACGAACTTTACTTGTAATAAATTCACGGAGTTGGTATACAAACTGAAAAAAATAAATGTCATGTGGTGTAGTTTAATCAAAATAATTGCCAAAGTTTCATCATAATGAAACATGTACCTTCATGCAACAAGGCAGATATTAAGTATAAAGCAAATGAACACAGATATGCTGAGAGAAAAATGGTGAGCAAGTCTCGCTGCTGGGTATCCTAATTAATGTTTTCCGTCCCCTTTTTTCTGTTTCATCAGTTGAATGCAAGGATGCTAGCTTAACCAGCCCTGGCTGGTAGTTTCCCATTCACTAGTACGAACACATGGTCCGCAAGGGATGCTATTTCTCCGACAAGTGACGAGCTTAGGTCATAGCTGGTGTTCAGCTTTAAACTAAAATAAATTATAATTAAAATGAAAAGCGGTTCGAAGAAACTAAACGTATTAAACATAACTTAAATACTTTACAGCAATTTATAAGAAAATTGAAGTTTTTCATTTGCAAGGAAAATTGAAGATTTACGAGTAACGAAATCTTAATATCCATATTTTCTTGAATATGTTCTTCAATACACTTTAATATTATAATGGACAGTAGCAGGAAGAAATACAGAGCATCTGACATGAGAAAACACTTTTATAAAAATGTTTCGTAAACTTATATTTTAACGCAAACTCTGAGTTTCCATGCCATTGGAAATTAAAGGGCATGGGCTGCGGTGACCCGATGATAGAGTGCTCATCTCTGGTGCTAGAGGTACTCGGATCGATCCCTGTTCATGCCATGTGTACTTTGTGGTATAGAAACACCGCGTGTGTGGGTTTTCTCCGGATTCTCCCGTTTTCCTCAACTTTCTTCGTTCCACCTAGTCATCTAATCATCATCCATCCGGTATGAGCCAAAGTTGCCTAAAGACTTTAAAAATTAAATTCAAATTTAAATTCAAGGAAGCTAAAATGAAAGCAGTTAATAATCTGTTCTACTCTCCTAGCTTTAAATTTGAAACGCTATTGCAAATAGCAATTTGAGATGTTTTGATTTTAGAAACACGAATGCAATTTAAAATAGAAGTTGTATAATATATATTTTAGCCTCAAGATGCCCCTCAACTACTCTGTTATTTTAAATAGGAATCAACATGATTTGAAGATAGTGAATAAGCCACACAAAACTAACTTCATTTTTCACTGTGATTTTACCTACTTTTGTGCTTTATACTAACGTCTTTAGAGGATTTCTTATAGCCACAGCTACAGAGCAAGTACATTTGGAAGTCTACAATCATCTCATTTTTTTTCTTACCATCTCTTCATTACATTGTCTTATCCGAATTTAAGACCATACCCTATTACTCTCATTGTTACTAATATGGTGTGATCTATAACAAATCAGTCAGTAAAGATTTAATATTTCTGTGTCTTCCAAAATGGCAAACAATTTGCTTTTGAAATTATCAATTCTTAGAAATGTTTAAAGAAGGAAACAGCTCCCATCAAATTGTTGCAAGTTTGAAAGTAAGTTAGATGTTGCTTGAAGAATTCCATTAGCAAATTGAGAAAATGTGTGAGACTGAAAAGCCAAAGAATAGAAGACTCTATTCTACAACAGGCAAAGTTGACAGCTGTATAATAAGAGTATTGGGAGGTCCTCATCCCTCAAATCCAATGTGTTTCATCTGTAAGTGTCATCTCAAGGTGGAACGTGGTTCGTCGTTAGACCGAAGTCTGCGATTGGCATGGAAGTCTGACAGCTGCCAATCGCAGCTCCACAAACAGTATAAAACACATTCAGTTGGAGTATAAATTGTCTACAGGACGAACCATGTCTTATTTCATATATCACGTTAGCTGACTACCGTGAAGAATAATAATCATTTATAAGTAGATTGAACACTAACCGTTCATGTCTAACAAGAGAAAACAGGTGCAGCCAAGGAATTTCAAGTCGAATTTAAGTTAAACAATGAGGTGGACAGAAGGATGAGAAACGAGAAGAGACAGGAGTGGCATACGAGTATACTTGATCTGTCTTTTACGTCTACAACAAGTTCTATGAAGATGTTAGTAATAATCAGCACAAAAACAGTTCAAAAGTAAAATTAAATTATAAAATAAAATTATTTTTTGTATCTTGTTTGTCTGCCTTTAAATTATATGCATTCGTATTTAAAATGAATTTATATTTAAAAAATAATGTTCGTAGTTTTATTTACTAGTATGTTTCTAAAAATGTAGAAATATAAAAAATGCACATATTCGTATTTCTAAAATTATTGAAAGAGAAAATCTGTATCTGGTACGATTTGGAATTTCAAAACAGGAAACTTTTTCAGCAAGTGCAGTTCTGTCCCAGCAATCTCGCACAATAAGTGTAGATATTGAGATAGTTTCGAACTTCGCATCAGACTGACACAATGTGTTGCCTTTTTTTTCATCTAAAATGTTTGCTAAAAAAGGGTTTGTGCAGTCCGTCCGTCCGTTCTACTGCACCGATTTTGATCATTCTTTTTTCTGTATTTCCGGATTATTACGTAGACGAGCCGTCAAAAAACCACATTCCTCTCCGTCGAGTCTGAACTGAAGGAGAACTGTTTGGGTGCTTCCCGTACACATAGGGGAGTCTGGTTACGATAAAGGGGGTGCAGCTGCCCAAAAAACTTACCAAGCTAAGGTCGCAGCCCGCCACGTGGAAGCGAGTATTGTTGAATGGACTGATGACTGTTATCAACACATTATATTCACCCCGCACCAACGGGCGGGTAATTTTGCTCGTTATTCTTTAATATTATTTTAGATTATGAGATTCCAAATGTAAAAGGGGACAAAAAGGGTGTAACATTGAAGGGCCTGAGCCATCCGTTCGTTTACGCGTATGATGTAGATTTACTAGGGGACTATATAAATGCACTGAAAGGTAACACTAATGTATTATAATCATGTTCAATTATTCGGAGCATATTTGACAATCAAAATAAAGGCGATGAAAGAAATAAAAAATAAATTTAAAAAATACTTTTCGTTGTAAGAATAAAAAAAACAGTCCCAACTTCTTTTTTTGCGATAAAGTACATGGAAGTGGTTACACGAAGTTGTAAACAAAATCGAACTTTGTTACGGGAGAAACTAAAAGCATTTCCAAAATTCTGAAATTTTCAAGTTTTTCCTCGAAGTTCTCAAACTTTCTGTACAGCCTGATAAACGATACGGCAGTTATTTTTATCTTCACAAAACACACATAAATGTCTATAAATAAAAAGTAATAATTTCTTTCTGTTAATTAGTTGCTAAGGTATGATTTGTCAAAGGTAGTATAGCATACCACCTTTGTTATGTTGCCCAAGAGGCGAAATGAAAGAGAAAAATGTCTATGGAAAACGAAACGAGACAGAACTCGTGTAAAGTACAATATAAATCTTTTCGAGACGAGACACTTTCTACACAAAGCCATTTTCGAGACAAGACAGCCTGAATTTCGTCTCGTTTTTAACACTATCACGTTTCAGCTTCAAAATCAAATATTTCCGCAGAAATGTTTTAGAAAATATAAAGCAGAAAAAAATACGGCTGTCTTGAGTACCCATAAATTACTGGTAGAAAAATAATTATCAAAATCTACTTGACCACTACATGCCCTGCCTGCTTAAGCAAAGAAATTGGACTTTCTTGAACTTAATGTTAAAAAAAATACATAAATTTTTAATTGCATCAGCATTTTATATTCTGCTTTAATATAAGAAATATCGTAGATTCATGCATCTGAAGCTTTAATATCAACCCCAACCAGTTGGCCGACCACCCTAGTTGTAGTAAATACAAGTAGTTAATGTTTTAAAACATTGTAGTAGTATTTGCAGTAATATTAGTAGTTGTAGTATTAGAGTAACAGTAGTAGTAATTGTAGCATAAGTAGTAGTAGCTCTTGTTGTTGTAGTACTAATAAGGTAGTTAGGTAGACCAAGTAACGCCACCTTAATAGGATATCTGATGTAGCTAGTCAACAATAGTAGTTAGAATTCCAAAACAGCTTGGGTGAAAACGTGCTTAAGTGTCCTACATACCAGCAGTGTGATATGAAGATTAGTACAATGAGGGCGGGGAAAATTACGAAAAAGTCGTTACATGCTGACGTTATTAGGAACATAGGTTCACCATGCTCTTCGTGGAATGGAAACTTATCCACATAGACTTTGCATTAGCCTACACAATAGGAAATGTTTCCCAAGTGTCGAAGACAAAAACAATGCTTAGGTACATCTCTCCGGACTACAAATAGACCTATATACACCACATATTCAGTGTGAAATTCATGCCGTTAGTGGAAATACTTTTACAAAATAATAACTCTCGCTATGAGAGAATTTCAGAAAAGCTTTCTTATTTAATCTATAAAATACAAAAATAGATATAAATCTGTAAATTAAAGGTATATATTGTGCTCAGTTATTATCTAGATATTCGTTATGCGTTGTTGGGGTACACGTAAAAGATCACATTACCCCCTACCTCATTTTCATACATTACACAATTTTCGGTAGTTTCTTGAGCTTTCAGAACAACCAGAATTTCGTCAAGTATGACTCTCAGTGAATAAGATTCACAATCGATGTGAAATTAAAGAAAATCCACCACCTGAATTGACAGCGATCTTGTCTGTTGAAATCAACAGCTCCAAGTGTGCGTCTCCTATGATCACTAGCATAGTTAGTTTCTAGCAGTTTTACTAGAAAGTATCTGCCTACATATTAGTACTTCTGAATTCCTGCCACCTGTTCTCGTTTCCAAAATATCAAGGAGTGGCGTTAAATGTCTGCGTGGTGTTATTTGCCTCAGTAACCTTATTTGTAATAGCAGTATTAGTTGTAGTAGTATTTGTAGTAACAGCAGTATTATTAATTGTAGTAGTATTAGTATATGTAGTAATAATAGTAATGTTAGTGTTGCCAACGTATTTTATTCACTCAGCACCAAGGAGCGGGTACTTCGGCTATTAATTTTAATATACTAAAATGTATTAATAAACTATTTTGTCAAAATTCAGACACTTTAAATGCTGGAAGATTTCTGTAAGACAATCCCAGTACAAAACTGTGTACTTGAAGAATATAGCGTAATTTCAGTTCTTTTACTAATGCAAAAATTAATATAAGGTCTATTGACTCATTTTGGGAAAATAACACTAGAAGTTGTAATTACATTAATTTAGCTAGTCGTTCACGATTGGTTAGTAGAGTGCAATTCAAAACAGAAACATAAAATTAATTATACTGTATGCAAAACATGCTATAAATGATATACGAATGAAGATAAAATCAAACACTATTGGATGAAACAATATGAAATAAATATAAATACTCACTCCAAATACATAAAAAACGTAGCAGTAATCATCCACACTTTCATAATAGACACTAAAAATTAGCAATCCATAGTAATTACAAGTCAACTAATTGTTGAAATTATTTCTTTAAACAATCGAACAACGAAAGTGTTGTAATAGAAGAATTCTTAAATTCAATGATCGCTTAAGGGTGGTAAAGATTAAGTAATTGTAGTGTTGATTTCAAACAAAAGAAAGTTCAAAATAACTGTTGTAATTTCACGTAGAAAGTCAGGCCTGCCTGGAATAGAGGGACTAGTAGGTTGTAGTTTAGATACTTCCTCGGAGTTTACAAAACAATAAAATTTAAGTTAGGGTCTGTTCTGTAGGATTTGCTAAACTTAAAAGTCGTCTTATTTAACAAAAAGTATCATTCAAGATTTAAATTTTTAGGACTATCCTGGGCTTCTTCTGAAGTTAAAATTTACTACCAATTAAGCTCAAATAAATTGTAAAATACTTTTTATTAATTATTTAAGAAATATATCTTTAGTCACATTGTAAAAAGTTCCGCTCAGTGTTTCTTTCAGGAAAAATGTTCTGCGAGTATTTTAAACCTTTAGAGAGGGTGAAAGAGTATAGAGGACGTAACCGTGTAGTTGGAGCTTAACACCACGGTGGGTAGCAACATAAGACATCATAGTCTCCTCAGGAAAGAAATGGAAGACGTAGGACTCAGAAAGGAATGAGAGAAGTATGCGGATTATGTTGACCCTAAATTGCTGAAACGTTTCAATGTTTGCTATATATGAACAATCATACATTATGTTTCATCATTTATTTACCATACTAATATTGTCTAAATCACACACACTGCATATTTGTCACGTAAGTCCCGTATAAGAAAGTTCTCTTCTTTAAAAAGAATCATTACGTCGACTTATGATCCAGCAGAATGAGGCTTTGTTTTCTAAAGCTCTGCAAAATGTAGCTGTTTCAGAAAAGAAATCCTGGGTACCATAACGGATATTTTTATATATATTTGCAAGTTACATAGGCTAAAATTTTGCAATTGTAGATTTCCAAGGTATCTTGTTCGTTTTACTATTACAGATTGAAATTCTAGCAGAATATTGAATTACATTATATTACTAGAAAAATCTATAGTAGACCTTGTTGTTACAATATTTGTTGCTTTTAATTGGGAGGAAAATTTACTCGATCTGGGAGTAATACACCCGGTCAACCCTCTGACAAAACACTCGTTTCACTTCGTTAATGAATAAAGATCGTTCCTAGAGCATGACCTAACGAAAATTTTATAATTTAACACATAAAGATTGCCGTTTTACCTACGCTTGTTTAGAAGATTTAAAATTAATTTTGAATTCAACCTGCAATTTTAAATAATTAATTTACTCGAAAGGTATTTCTTATACGCATAATCTGATAAGTAACACTGAAATTAATCGTATCTTTCCAAGAAACATAACAAGTGATAACCATACAGAGGCAAGTAACACAGAAAGTAAAATAAAATATTTTCCTACAGTTCTAACTATGGATACAATTTTGTACTAAATCTTTTTATGCTTAAGAAGTGAAGAGCATACGATACATGAGGAACTAGCTTGCAATGAATTCCTTTATCTTCACTTAAAGTAAAGAAATAGGAAAAATGAAATCATATTTGTATATATGGTAGAAATAATAAGTGTAGATTTATGCTTATGCAATTAAAAATACAAAATAATAAAATATCATTGATGCTTAAAGTCTGAGAGGTGAAAATCGGAACAATATGTGTCCCGATGAACATTGCATCGGGACGCGGGACAATGAGCCCATAATCGAGACGGTCCCTACAGAACAGGGACGGGTGTCAACCCTTACGGTGTGCAACCTAAAACGAGCACTTTTTTCTTTAAACGTAATATCTTTCCTGGCGACTTCTATGGTATGTTCGAAGAATAATATATTATACGTCGTAGCTATGTTCTTGGAACGGAATTGACAGCAGGAATCAATACAGAATGTCCCAGGAAATTATCTCACAGGTCAGCGCAGTGCAAATTGCTCTCCATGAGGTATCACAGCCGAAGGCCGACACATGTGCAGCTACTAATTGCTGCCCATCGGCGGCAACTCACATGAGCTCGGAAACACGTGGATTAGGCCTTAAAGGCAACGTCTAGCGTGGTCAGATGAGTCATATTTTCAGTTGATACGCACGAATGGTAGGGTTCGCGTGTGGCACAGACCCCATGAGGCCAAGGACCTAAGTTGTCAACAAGGCACTGTGCAATCTGGTGGTGTCTCCGTCATGGTGTAGGATGTGTTTTCCTCACATGGTGGGCCCTGTGGCCCGCTTGAACAAAAAATTAACCCATCAGCTCGATGTTCAGCTGCTTGGTGACCATCTCCAACCCTTTATGGGCTTTGTGTACCATGCCAACAATGGGATTTTTCAGGATGACAACGCGCCATGTCACCGGGCTACAATGATTGGCAACTGGTTTGCGGAACATTCTGGTAACTTACAACGCATGATTTGGCCCCCTAGAACGCCAGACATTATGCCTATCGAGTACATGTGGGATATCATCGCCGTACGGGCTGTTTGTACCCAAGATCTTCCACCTGTAAAAACCACTGAATTGTGGACGGCAATCGAGACTGCATATTCTTCCTACGGACTACCAGCGACTTGTAGTGTCTCTTCCATTTTCGAGTTGCTGCACTTGTCCGTGCTCGAGGGGTTCTCACACGCTAATAAGTAAGTATCCAATGACTCTTGGCAGTGTATGTCGTTGTGTATCTCTTAAAATATATTTGAAAATATACATCACTCAAAATCGATTTGTATTAAATTTGTATTTAAGTTCAACCAATGCCTGAACTTTACTTTTAAAAGAAATCTCACAAAATCTAATTTTGCTGGATTTGGTTAATTGACACCTTCTGTTTGAAAAATAAATTGAGACGCTTGTGTTCCTGAACTCACCTTTAACTTCCTGATGGAACTTACGAGTAGACATTTTCATCGCAAAAGTTTTCGTGAAAGGATTAATATTGAAACTATGGCAACAGTTGTTAACCAGGTATTAAAGTTTGTTGACCTAGACTGAATGTTAGAAAAAGTCAATTAAATTGTCCGATTTGATCATACTTTGATCTGGTATGTTAATGTTAAGTTACATCCATCATACATTGTAATGTTTACTTCTTTGTCTTTCCCCATTCTCTCTCTCTCTCTTTCTCTCTCTGTGTCTCATGCGCACACACTTAATTATACTCGGGCACACGTTTAATTATGATATTGGATTTCCTTTATAAGATTTTCCTTTTTTCATTTTCTTCTGGGGAACATAAGCCCGCATCGTTAAACATGCGCCATTCTCTCTTTTTCGTGCTATCCTTTGTACAGTGCGGTTGCTTTTCACATTGCATTATTCTTCAACCGCTTTTTACTCCAACCACGATGACAATGATATTGGAATTTAGATTAAAGCCAAAATAACGGCTCGAGATAACATTTTAATTTAACCATGGACCGAGAGAATTATCTCTAGTAATGACCCGCTTCTCTTTTGTTCAATAATCATGTTCCGCTGTATTTAACATCGCTTAAAGGCACTTATCACATCGTAACAGTCCTGTCTTTTAGATTTAAAATATCCACTAAGCAATTTAAGATGTTCTTTTCCTTTCTTTTGGTGTAGTATAACTAATACATCCTAAAATAGCACATCTATAATGTTTTATTTCAGTTTCTATACAATGACATGTACTCACTATACTTTACAGTTTGCTGTTCTGTGTGTAGATTACGCTTACGCTGAGATGAGTTAGAGTGATGGGAAAAACGGACATTCTAGATTACAAAAAATAATTGAAGTTCCTATTGCACACAGAAGAAATAATGAGTTTAAAGGAAAGGAAGCTAATTTTAATATATATGGTGTCAATATTCATAACAATATGTTTATTTAGTGCTCAAGACACTAAATTATTTCCTCGTTAATTAACATTCACAATATAAATGTGAAAAAATAAGCAGCCATCAGGAGCAGTGCGATGTGCATACTTCATGCATATTGACACGAACATACTTGGGAAGGGAACGTCTCAATACTAATCGGTTCAGTTTTTAAATTAAGAACACCGAATCTATGTTGTCCAGTGATTAGATATTACAAAGGCAAGTAAATTTGAGTGCCGCTACCTGGGATACTAACTGAGGCTGTCTATGATTTCTATCAGTTTCATGAAGCGAATACTCGTTTGATACTAACATAGAGGCTCTGTCCCTGAAGGAATATTCCTGAAGTTATCCCGTAAAATTGTACTCACTTGTAAACATTTGAGGCAAACGTTTTACTTATTTCTTTAACATGAATAAGATTTTCCAACATTTTCTTGTGTACAGGCCCATGAGACACTATTGAAATCAATGGTAACTGGCTATTAATCTATCTTTATTTTTTACAATGGTTTGAACTTTGGTCATGAACTGTGGCATACTATCTGTAGATGGGCGTGCACTTTGTGGGTCAACATTGTACGATAATCCAGCTCTAAGTTTAGCTACATACTTAACAACAGTCTAGAGCAAAAACAATGTCGAATGTCGAACACAAGTGTAAATACATTTTCTGTATTGTCAAACTTTAGAGACACCGTTGTTTGTTAACAAAAACGAACTGTTCTTTTATACACAACAGTTCTAGATAGCAGTTTTTGAGGTGGAAAACATATTCGATTGAGGCAAATATTGAAGATGGCAAGCGTGAATTGGAAAGATATTAAATCTACAAGGAATCTGAATTTAAATAAGAGAATAAGCCTAAAAGTAGAATATTTGCGTATCAGAACGAACGGCAATAGGTTGAAGAGTAAGACAGGGATGTTGTGTTTTGCCTACTTTAATGTACATTTAGAATGGCTGAAAAAGATGTTTTCAAACCGTTCGACGGAGTTACTGTAGGCGGAAGAAAACGAAATGCATTAGATGTGCAGATTATATGATGCTTCTTGAAGAGAATTGTACGTTTTTTTAAGTATATGCTCAAAAGCTTATGTAACTATATGTTAAAATATATGTAAAGAATCTGCGAGAAACATGATTTGAAAATAAATATAAAGAAAACGAGAGAACTGGTACCTGTAACACTGAAATAGCAGCAAACATCAAAATTAGAAGAGGAAAAGCAACCATTGTCTATCAACTTGGAAGTATTATAAGTAACTTCATGGAGTGTCAATATTAGATAAATGTAAGAATATCAATGGCGATATTGTATTTCACTAAGAAGAAGACTCCCTTCCGTGCGGTGAAGAATTCAGACACTTTCATCCGAGGGGAGGAATTTGTGTTCATTTGGGGGCTAGTTTTCATGAAAATTACAGTTTATTTTTTAAGACTCCTAATAAACTATGGGTTAAGAATGAGCTCCAAATTTTGTGCTCTTCGATTAATGATCTCTCCTGTACAAACAATGCACAAAAACTTGTGAGTACTTCTATTTTAAATATCTCACTGAATCCATTTTAATATGTCTATAGAAACTTTCTAGTAAGTAAGAAATTGAAAGTCTCTCGTTTGTTTTATCAAACATGTATACAATTTGTTAAAAATAAAATGACAAATTATCCCTGTGAACTAAACCACTTCCGTTTTGTTACCTAAACCATGCCTGATATGTTTAAGAAGAGAATTAGTTATGAAGGGCATAGCGTGCTACAAAGCTGTCGGGTTTCGATAAGGGTGTAATTGTGGGATGCCACCTCATTGGGTCCTCTAGCAGGGCAAAATCCGGACGTAAATCAAGTGTGATATCCGTCCTGCGTATGTGGAAGGCGGCGGAACAATATAGGGATGTCAAAGGTTCCGAATGACCAGAAAGTGTGACCAACAGAGCTCACAGAATCCTAAAGCATGAAATTATTAAACATTGCCAATATATATGAGTTTCAGGCAGCAACAAGGGTGTGACGAAATAGTACGTACAAACTAATCACTGGTCAACTACCTTCCAACACCCTTTCCCCTACACTATCACGGTCTGAGCCTGAGATGCCTAAAAGCAATAAATAAATTGAAATTCAAATCAACAGGGAATATCAGCTTCCATTGCAAACAGAGGTCCACCATCTCGGATTTTCAGACAGAGTAGCTTCACATAAACCATATAGCACAAAGGCCAATAATGCTCGGAGACTCAAGTAGTGTTTAAACCATCGCAAGTGGAGCAAAGGAAATCAGCTCTATGGAGTGGCAAGTTGAGGTTCACGCGAATTCAGCGTATCTTTATACATGATAAAGTTCATCTGTCCCTATCTGAACTGTAAACAAGACCAGTCCTGTAAAGGCCCCTGTGTAAGAATTCCGTCAGGAGTTTCAATTTGAGGGTGAAAATTCAAAATTGGAGGGAGCAAGTGAAGATTGTATGGTTTCTATAGGTTTTTGACGGTAACAATTTTAAAGTTGAGGTGGTGCTCTGGAAAATGTTGGGGGGGGGGGGACTTCTGGCCGAATCACTGCTTCTTGTCTCATTACACGACACTGAGAATTTGCCTGTCTAATTTGTTGAAAACTGTTCATGTGATTTAAGTGGTACCACAATGTATTTTGTACGCAGTGGTCTAAGAGCTGGTCGTGATGTTATAGTTATATAGTTACCTTATCGTGTTGGTGGAGAATCACTGAAGCAATATTTAGTCGACATGTATTAGGCGAAGAAATTATTATTAAAAAGTTGAGAAGCAAAAACTTCACACAGGAAGAATAAAATGAAACTTCAAAGCTGGTTATAAAACTTACACTCACATGCTAGGGTGGTATGAACGACTCAATGCTAAAATTTTGAAACTAAAAGAAGAAAAACGAAGTAAAGTATGTTATAATATCATTTTCAAACATTCTCATATATTTTCAGATAATTTACATTACATTGGATAATTAACCAATAAACACATCAAGCAAGTAGAAAGAAGCGTCGTATCAACTAACCTGAACAAGACACGTATCTACAAGTTGGTTTTGAGATGGATTCCGAAGGAGGGTCAATGTGTGCATGAGTATGAAATAAATATTTATAGTTACGTCCAAAATGGTACTAATTCTGCGTAAAATTTTGAATTTTAAGGAGGGTATGGGCGCCAGGATTCATGCTTAAATGCGCTCATGCACTGAATAATTAGAACACAATTCATACTTCAGATAAATTACATGACAGGATCTATCACAGCCTCCTCCTCCAGTAATCGAAACATTTCACACTGTGTTTTGATTGTTTTCGTATCTACTTTCACTAATACAATATTTCAAATGCATTTTTGTATGAAAAAATGTTACACATACATGCTGGTGAGGTCTATTAGACCCCAAGTGGTTCGCATGATGAACCACCGGAACTGTAAGGAACTCCGCCACAGATGATTCAAATAAGCATGTAGGTATATGAGACTGCACGTAGTCACAGCGCCCATCTACTCAACACAACGGAAGATGAAATACCAAATATAACCCTTAGGGTCTGTTAGACCACACCTGCACAGTTACGGGTTAATAAAAGCACTGTCTCTGGGGCTTGTTTTTTCAATCAAGATAAGAATCTTTGGAAATAAGCTCTTCATATGTGGGAAGCAGTCATACAAAAGATTTGAAAATTTCTACTTCCTTTCATGTGATGGTAAAAATTGTAAAATGTAAGGAGGAAATCAACCAATTCCTACGAGCTTACTTTTGAATCTCCAGGGAATATATTTTCCTGGATTCATCACTGCTTCCGTGGACCAGTGAATATAAAGTTCAAGAATTGTTTGATGAAATGTTCTGAAGAAAATTGGTAACATCTGAAATGAGGATATGAAGAAGAATATAAAAATTAGCTGAATACAGAAGATCTAACAGAAGAGACGAGAGAAGAAGAATACTGGAAATAGGAAAGAAGACAAAATAAACTGGTTAAGACATTGACTATATAGAGATTACATGACGGCACTGTTAAAAATATTCGAAACATTCCTGGAGAAAATTAGGCAAGCATAGCTGCCTGATAAGTTTCAGAAACTTGGCTAATAAAAATCATACATCACACTGCTTTCAGGAAAGCTGAGAAGGAGATTTGAACACGGGTTGACCGATTAGAAGCACAGCGTCGTTCACTAGTCTAAACTGCCAGTTAAAAGAAAACAGTTTTAGAGCGTCAAACGTAGGCCTACGTTGCCTTAATCCCGAAAATAAACTAAGTTGATTCCACTACTTACGCCACATTTTTATCATTTTTGTAAATGCCAATTAGGGCTCGGAATTTTCATTAACTGAACATATTTCCCATTTCTACCAAAATGACGGTAGCAATCTCTTGATCAAAATTGCATGCACAGCTATGATAAGAAAGAGTTTTCATTCTTCGCATGCACAGAAGTTAAAAAATTTAAAATATTCACCTAGTCATACAAAAAATCTGTATCTCCCTTGATTATAATGAAACAAACACGAAATACTAAATATTCCACAGAAATTTCTGAGAATTTCTAGCAACGTTTACAAAAATTTTAACAGTGTGGTTGAAGGAAAACAGGAAGAAGACGATACAACTCCTTAACAATATTAAGGAAGATAAATCTTTCGCTACATCAAAAGGGAAAGATCTGCTTAAAGATCAGGATAGATCATACATATCTGACGTGGTCGTTTCCTTTCTTCCCTATAGATCTTAGAAACCTTGTGATAACTTTTCAAGTTTAATATTTATAGAACTAGTTGAAAACCGTCGATACTCACTGTTCCGAACCTGTTATGATGACATTTCGTACAGTATGTAAAATTAACTTTTTCCTCTCTAAAACATGGCAAACCATTAGGAGAAAATTCCTCTTATTGGTTTTCCCACTATAAAATACAGGTGCTAGCAAAGATATAACTCTGCCAGTACGAAAGGAATGAAAGACAAAGCTATGGGACCTAAATGTTGTGGTGAACTACTGTGAACCATGAGGCCCATGAGAATTACCTTTCATCATTTTTCCCCCCATCCTGGCGGACCGACCTGTTTCAACTTCCAGTCAACCTGGCGCCCCCTGTCAGACTCGCAGTTTCTCCTCACAAGGTCTGGGACTTTACGATCCCAAAGGGAGACAAAGTGCAAGAGAAGTTGTTACTATGGGGAGAGGGAACACATTCTCTCCGTTCAGGCCTCACCACCTTCCGCAACGAGCAAATACACTTACGATTTACAGCTTTGACCGGAAACTTTTCAAGTTGGTGAATTATCTATTACGTAGTTTACTTCCAATAATCGTTCTTCCAAAACCATCCGCATCGAACCCAACTACATTTAGTTCTTTGCTGTTACCAGAATATTCAGTTAAATCTAAGTTTAGTTATTATTATTATTCCAATATAATTGGTATAACTTTTTAAGAAAAATTGAATCAGTGGAACTAAGAAAAGAGAATGTAGACAAAGCAATCTTAGAAATAAATAAATAATAAGGTACAGTCTGAATATATTTTAGAAATAATATCGGTGAGTATACCTGTGTTACAAGACACGAAAACAAATTCAATTAACAACAACGAACAACAGAGACTCTTTCATGAAACGAATAATCAAACGCTTAAGACACTAGTGGATCTATTTTAAATTGTCATTCATGTTAAGTTAAAAGCAACAAAGCCTGGTCTTATACGTAATTGAAATAGTGTGCATATCCAAACAAATTTGGTAAGAATATCAAGTATAAGACAATGGATGTTTTATATGCATATTAGCTTTACTATTTGTGAAATCAATAGAACTTGGAAAAGATTTTATCATACTGTCATGTTACATGTTTAGGTCATTATACTATATACTAATTTTAGATACATTGACACAGTCTCTGTGTTTTATGCAATGTTGTTTTTAGTGCTTTAAATAAATAACTGTTATCAATAACAATTACATTAATAATAATACTCTGTTAGAAAATAAATTTAGGTTATAGTGGCACTAAAAGCGATATTATATATCATCAAAGCAATGCTAAAGCCACGAATGTGCTTAACTTCACTTCTGATATAGTAGGTACATTCGTGCACATTCGTGGCTCTGGCATTGTACAACCACTTACAATAATAAGTGGAGGTTGAAGTTATAAGAAAAACTTGCTCTTGCATCCAGCAAAATTGTTTCACTGTACGCCTAATAGTTAGACAACCAACATTACAGTACAAATATGCACAAAAGCTTAGCCTACCTGGATATTCCTCCATTTGCAGAAAGAAAGTTGAGCCCTTCAGCATCATGTAGAGAATCAGAGATAGATAGGCAGAAATCAAATTCTTGTATTGTTTAAACATACACACAGAAAGAGAGAGAGTGAGAGAGAGAAAGAAAGATTGGGAGAAGACGGGGAGCGAAAAAGTGAGGAGAAAACAAGGAAAGGGGGAAAATTGCGCAAGTCATGGAAATAAATGAAATTTTAACGCTCATGAATGCAGAGTCTGCGTCTCTCTCCCCCTGCCTCCTCTCTCTGTCTTGTGTGTTTCTCCCTTTGCGGATAAATCTCTTTTAGGAGCAATCGCGAACATCATTTACAACGTTTACTTCCATGAAACAAATAATTCGGAATCCGGTTGTGGAATCGAACAAACAACCTTGGGAATGAGTCTCACACGCTGACCACTTAGCTACACAGACAAATGTGTTGTTTAATCAGCCATTAAACACGATACTGTCAGCGAGTTACGCTATATACCCTCTGATTAATCTTACACATTAGCGTCTACCATCTGCCAAGATCCGTATACCATTTATTTTCGTTTCGTTTATTTATTTATTTAATTAATTTACCTGTTCCTGTGAGATCACTACGGTCATATAATTTTGGTTCCACTTGATCGGGAAAAAATGTTGAGAAGAGGAAAAGGATATAACTACAGGATGAGGATCAGTTTATTTTATGCAAAGAAATATTGGACGTTAACATAGTTCAAGGTCTATCATACAAAAATGTCCTTGAATGATTTTATTCGTTAATGTCACTTGAATTTGAACTGATGTGTTAAGATCCAAGGTTTCTTTGATTAAATATGACAGTCGCATATATATAGGTGTTACTTGTATTATTTGTAGTGTAACAATACAAATTTTATTATATGTATTGTTAATAAACGTAATAATATTTCTGATAAATGAAGGAGAACGTACTTTTCTTGATCAAAACCTCTAATTTATGCTTTATTTATGTCAAAATCATATTTTAAACAAAAAATTATTAAAGATATGGATTTTTGTCAGAGCGTTTATTATTGAGAATTATATCACCTCAATATTTAAGAAAACAAATTATTGCCTTACCATTTTTAGTAAGCTAATTATGATCAATTTTGTGATTGCTGTTTTCTGGGACTTTGCCCCTCCATGCAGTTGTCGCCCACCCCGGGGGGGGGGGTGACATGGTTTTTCATAGTCACTAAGGTTCTCACTACCAAAATCAAAGCTCAAAAGTCTCTGACTCTTTCAGTGCATACTCAACATAATCTAGCGCCTGCATTATATGAGTTATAACGTTGGAAATCGCTTGTTGCTACCGGCTGAAATGTTATGACGATCAGCGGGCCGACATCTTTCGGCGGTATGGCGGACTTTCCAAAGTCTTAGCTCGCAAGAAGTACAGCAGCTTCGGCTGACGTGAATCAGGTTTACCTACTGAAGGCGGATTGGGGTCATTTGTTACTGTCAGTTATTAATAATGCACCATGTAATTTGCCAGTTAACAGAAATTGTTTAATGCAATTATATAAAAAAAAAAATGGTTCATATCAAAATATTTGCTCTTGAGGTTGAAGATTTAAAAATAAATTTTATTTCTGTTCGCTAGGGAAACAATAATATAAAATGAATGTTTAGTGCAAAAAATCATTTAATTACATACATATTTAATACATACTATATTAAATACATATATATATTTAATTACAGAATAGGAACAGTTTTATAAATGTTCATGCTTGACCATAAAATAAGTAACGAACAATGGTGAGTTATCTGGAGACCTAATATTTTTTAAGTGCAAACCATTATTTAATTATGACCAACAAGGTTTTCCTGGACACTTTTTTGTGGTAAAACAAACAAATACGGAAAGAAATGTTGAAAATACTTGAACTTGAGAATTTGCTTAATACAAACCACTAAATTTGTTAAAAGAAAACTTTGATAAGCATTTATTTTATTTTACCCATTGTAGTTAACACCGATCGTTCTGAGTAAATGATCTGCAATACTCTCATAATCATCGGGACGGGCGTAACCCATAGTGCTGTTACGGCTCATAATATTAATTTTATCTTATTATCTTAACTTTCATAATCCACAAGCATTTTTGTGTTTAACAAAATTTAGTTTACCAGGAAAACGTATATAAACTTAGAACATAGATGTAGATTTAGGAAAAAGTCGTTTAGAGACTCTTAAACTATCTTCCCGCAGCCCACAAGCATGCTTAGTAACTTCGGAAGTAAGTGGTGATGTTTTAAGTAATGACAAGTACAGGCACTAGAAATTTGAAACCATTTAGTAGTTAAGCTGACTGGTAACATAGTAAAGCGCATATAGTATACAATGTAACGCTACTTGCGCATGGATATTTATGTAGGAGCTACTTTATAAGCTATAGTAGAAAAAAAATATGTTGGCTGTTAAAGAAGTGAACTACGGTATATAATATTACTAATTGTCGTATTTTCATGCTATTGTGCTATTTATAAATATTAATTGATTCACAATTTTTGAACATTATTATTGAAAGTTATACTTTAAAGAAAATAAAGAAAAAATACATTAAACTGTAAATGAATAAAACGTACTATTTGATGATTCTGCTTTCCTATTGGACATATATGTATTTATGCACTATATGTTGTATCGGGGTGCACGACCACTTCCCGTCTGTAGAAACACTACATATAGGAGCATGCAACAAGTGCGAGACGATCATAGTGAACTCCGGGTATCCTGGAGTTCCTAATAAAAGAGTTTAACAATGCAAATATTGAGTTAATTTTATTATTCACACAATATTTATTAGTATGAAAGTAATACTCCAGATTTAAAGTACCCTATGAATTTTCCCACTCACAAGCTCTGAGCAAACGAGTCTACAGGTTTTCTTTCTACCCGTAATAATTGGCCGGAAGTCTCCAGTTACGACCCCTAATAACCAGTTGTAGGAGTAGGGCGTATATTGTTATGAATATCAAAAGCAAAATGAAATATGTATTTATGTATCAATGAAACGCATGTAGTATTGTAATGTCACAAACAAAATTGTGTAGAATTGCAATATTACAAATGGCGAGAAAGTGAAGATAGCTTTATTTTAAATCTGAAATCAGTTTCCCTCCGTCTGCTGTCGTGGAGGTTCTAACCTACATTCAAGCGGGGAATGGACAGGAGAACTAAATGAAACTAAAAGTCACGTCCCCTCGTAATCAAGTTTAGGAACCGCTAAATTCATGGGGCACCAGTTTGTTCATTAGTAAAATAAAGTAGGTCATTTTGCTAAATGAAATTGTGCCACTAGTCAAATAGTGTCATATCCATTTCTGGAATTCGAATTGAGTTGGTTGTCAACACTTTTTTTTTTTAAAGATTAATATTTCAACAAAAGACTCTGCTCTTTAGTAATAAATGAAACTCTTCTGTTGGTATCTCCAGTCACTTGAACCATTCCATCCATTACACAAATCCAAAGTTAAAGATAAGATTACTATCCTTTCTCAAAATAGGTATTATATTTTTCCTTTGGGGATAATGCATCACTCCTTCGCTCTTTCTGACCTTGTTTTGCAGTTTATATATTGATCCTTCTGATAACTTTGATGAGATGTCTCTCAGAAGTTTAAGAAAAGACCAAGAAGAAAAAAAATACTCATCGTCTTTAACGTTTACTATGATATGATTGAGAAGAACTTTTTTTCTCCAGAGTGTTTCATGACAACCTTAAGGAAAATGAATGTGATGTGAAAGAGAGAGAGAGAGAGAATGAGAATCTGCAAGGCTAAGACGAAAGAGAAGACGACGACATCAAGTATGGCGGAAATGGATTGTTGTAGTTAAGTGGGAGTGGAATCTTCCCAGCAAGGAGCTTTACTGAACCCTTAATCTCTCTTGACAGTCAACAGTAGGGGGAGGTAAAGGGAGGGAAGGGGAATCGATTCTCAAGAACGAAGATTCTTTTTGCCTCTTTGTTCATCTTTGATTTTTTTGTGTAAAAAAATGGACAAAGAAAATTTCGAAAGAATAACTACTTGGCACAAGTTTCGAACACAGAAAAAGGGCGCGACCATTTGAAAAGCATCATATTCTGCTTTACCACAAGAAGTGAACTTCATCATTTTATTTTCTGTAGAAATTTGGTACACAATAGCCAAAGATGAAAAAGGTTGCAAGAGGTTTTTTTTTTTATTTTTACTTTAGTGATTATTACCTACAAGTTGTTCTATTGTCGTCCACAAAAATAGATAATGGACAAATATCGACATCGGGAACTAATAAGATGAAAAAGACGACATTCTTTATGACCGGTAAAAGTATATTATATAACGTGTTTGGTAATGCCTAAGAGAGAAATATCAGCAAGAAAAAGAAATCAGTTTAAATATAAAGTCAGCAATGTTTATTCTGTCTTAACATCTTTCAAATTTGCCTTTTTAAGCCTATCAAAATCTAGAGAATTACGTTCCTTCCTTAGCTTTTTTAGATCATAGATGGAGAAGGTAGGAAGGCATATGCCTAGTACAATTTTGGAAAACACTGGAAAACGCCAGTCAAGACAGCCTGTAAGTGACTTATCAGTACTGGTAGATGGTCTGTAACCACACAACCATTTCTTTAATTTCATCAAACTTCTACTTGATTTTAATATCAGTGTTGGAGTTATAATATTTGATATTTTCAAGATCAGATTTCATTCATACAAGAGAAGGAATTGTAAATACATAAAATACGTCAATTTGCGGCAGTTGCCGTAGCTCAGACGGTAGCATGCCTGTATACAAATCTGCCGACCCGGATTAAAATTCCTACCAGGAGCCTAAAGACTTTTCTTCAGTGTTCCTATTCCTGGCCCTCTGAGATGCACTCAGTTTTCTCTCAAATTGAGTACCGGTATCAGAATCATTTGTTCGCCTGAGAATCTTGGAAGGTAAAGGCCATCGAGAGTGGGACTGGCCTCTTCACTTCTTTCCTTATATCGATAATTTGTGGAGCTCTCCCTCCACATCCCACATGTTCCGTTCACGATTGTGTAAGGATAGCTTTACCATTTTCACGTCGTTTCGTAATAATGAATATTTATCTTAAACAATCACGCAAATTTAATCATTTTTCTTTATAAGTATTTGATATTATAAAATGTTTCTTTGTATGTATATCACAGGCAAATTTATATGATGGCCGTACCTGGTAACAAACAATTTACACGCCAATGTACATATAATTCTCTACTAACAAATTAAAAGTGTTTATACAAGTGAAAGAAACATATTTTCATAATTTTCTAAACAGCTTAAATTTTCAAACTGTCTTGTTCATTTTCAGCATACGTCGTCAGGTGTGCGAAATTAGAAACATTTTCAAGGTTGTTCTTTCAGCAATACTTCTGTTTAAGAATATCGAAGCTGTCACTGATATGGTATAACCTTGTTTATTGCATGCATCAAAAAAGTATGATAGGTACGATCAATATGAGTGCCTCAATTCGTTTTAAAATTGTTCGAACAAAACAACTTGTAATATCACATTATATGCAGAGTCGGGAAACGAAAACTCCCCACTCCTACAGCTCGGAGCAAACTGATTTCCTTGGAAAATTCTAAAACAGATCAACTAGAAGAGGAATGGACCATTGTGATAAATTTAAACCTGTTATCCTGTTGTGGTCTAGTGCAAAAAAGAATCAATTTTGATCAATATAAGGGTTAAAATATAACGGTTAAAGGATGATTTGAAAGGAGCTCTAATTCTATTTGCGAAATTTTGTTATTTTGGAATTATTATTTTACAATTTAATTTAATATTATGCGAGAAATGGCGATTCTAACTTTACATTTTGTTAGCTGAAAATTTTCAAGTGAGAAAATACTTTAGCCTGTTAGACGTTATGACTGCCCTCCTCGACTCATCATATAGTAACAGAGAATCCTTACAGTATTACGGTGCACAATTTAAACGATCTACCCCATTCTCAGCGGACTAATGACAAAACTATTTTTCTTAAATGTCAAATTACATGGCAACCAGTAAAGTTGTTCGGATGTTGAGCCACAAATAGATGCGCGTATGCAAAACATATATGGAAAATTAGAACTTGCCCTCATCATCAGCAACTACTTTTCTCCACCGCTAGGGCAGACTATGCATCCAACGGCACGTGAGCCAGCGGGACCTGAACGAAAGAAGTCGTCCAGTGTATCCTTATCATCTCGTCGATGGTTCGGAGCCGTCGTCCTCGCAGATGATTGTCTAGCGAATGGAACAATTGGTAATCTGAAAGTGCAATATCAGGAATATATGAGGGATGCATCACTATTTCCCAACCGAGTCGAACAAAAGTGTCACGAGTGGCCATACAACTATGTGGGTTCGCGTTGTCTTATAACAGAATTACACATATCTAATTCGCTAGCACTGGCTCCATAAATTTCAGTTTCTTATGCATACGTTCCAATTGCTTTGAGTAGATACTAGCCAAGTGATAGCACTTTACTCTGCACGATAGCTCTAGAAGTCCACCAAAAATAGAGCATGATATGTGTATCTTCTGTTGATGCAATGTTTGGTTTTGTTGTTTGGGAGGGGTTTTATGTGGTGTCAACCAATTTTAATGGAACAATTGAATATCTTAAGGAACCTACTTCTCAATGCAGGTCAGCACTCTGTTTAGAAACGGATCTCTCCCCTGACGAGAGAGCAAAGAAACACATGTATGTAGTGTTTACTCGTGTCGCTTTCTGAGCCGCAGTCAACTCATGTGGGACCCATCGTACCACTTGATACTATTTCCCAAGTTGATGGATGTGTTTTCAAATGGTGTCCGCACTACAATTGAATCAATGATTCACCCAATGCTTCAAATGTTTGTCATTATCGGCCTTAATAGTCGCCTTGAGAGCTCCGTTATATATGGTTCATAGATGTTCTGTGCGTAGTGCGTTCTGGAGAGATTCAACGCTGACCTTAAATTTGTTAAACCACTATTCTACTGTCCACACCTCTGCAGAATGTCCGGCATGTTTTTCTTCTCTCTGCACTAGCGTTTGTTCCTAGTTTAAGGTGGTACAGCATGTAAGCTCGTGTAACGGCTACGAGAGGAAACTAATATCAGTGCTGGACGAGCGGTATGGGGAGCTCGTGCAGTTCGATCACGTGAAAATCCGATATACCTTTATTTCTTGCCTTTATATAATATTAAGAGATTGGTAAATTATGAGGCACTATTTCATCATCTAGGATTTGCAATAGAGATAATCTTCTTTCTTTCAAATGCACAAAAACTATAATACAGAATGTAAGACTTCAACAAAGAGAATTGAATTGAATTTATTTTAAATTTTTGGCCCAGGTCAATTGACCAATAAGAGCTTGAAAATAGGACGTAAAATTAATTTAAGCAATAGAAGAGTAATGGACAACTTGCATGCTGGAAATAAATAAATAAATACATTTTCCATAGAAGATTATAAAATGGCGTGAATTTCTTTTGGGAAACTGAACTTTATTTTAAAATCACATTACAAATACCATATTCATCAAAGAACTTGTTCCAGAAAATACTACATCCAGTTTTCTCAAGGAACTTCTCAATTATAAATAATTTTCGAAGTATCGATTTCTGTTTATTGATAGTGGCTACCGAGAGTAACGCTCTTTAATGCACAAAATACAGTGTTCTTCGAGCAATGAATAATTGGAACCTGAATTAAGTTTGATAGATTTTACTAATTGTTTTCCAATCTCTCCAATATTATTCTAACATTTACAAATGATTTCTACCAACAGATAGGCAGAAAACATTTATGTTGTTTTCCCTTTCCTTGATGACCTTTAAAAAATGGAACCTGTAAAATTTTCAGCAGACTTCTTGCATACATTTTATTAAAATACATACATCTATTGTTCTTTGTTTTAAAGTCTTATTATTTTGCATCCACATACGAGGGGGGATCATAAAGTTTTAATTATCACCCGAGAGTTATTGAACCATCTGTAAGAATTTTTGCTAGTGTTTTACTGGTCCTTATGTACATGGGGAGAAAAAAAATACTATTTGTGTCCTTCCTTGTTCTTCCTCAGACCGTCATTGTACAGGTATGTAGACTACGTTGAAAACCAATGTTCCACTACTAGAATGACGTCATTTTTGTTCTTAAATCGCCGAACCCACAATGCGTTCTTTATCTTTAAGAACACCAAAAAGCAACTTGTGTCGATATCGAGTGAATAGAGAAAATACTGCAAGATTTCTCAACCTCAACTTGACTGACCTAGTGTATTGTCCGTAAGGGAACAAACACATTTGATGAACCCATCGTGCAGTCACTCTAGACATGTGTACTTGGTCGTGAATAATATTTCACACACTACCGTAACATAGTCCAGTTTCTCTGGCGATCATTAAGATGGTTGCTTGCCGGTCTTTCAGGAGAGATCCATAATTTTCTTCATTATGCCCACATCGCCTGGGCGTGATGGTCTCCCTGTCCTTGGCTCGCCTGTGACGGACATGTGGCCAGTTTGAAAATTCCTTTTTCACCTCGCAAGAGTGTCATGTGATGAGCAATCATTACAATAAACATACATCATTTCATCATGAACTTGCCGGGCATTGTTCACCTTCCTATCTCACTGAGAGCCTCAATCTTCTCCATCTTGCAGCTGCTGTTACCGCCCATACAATTAATTTTATCTTATCTTATCCATCTTGCAAATTACTGGCATGTAGTGCAACGTGTTAAGAAACAAAAGGACACAAGGAGTTGATTTTCTCTCCGTCGAGTACACAAGAACCAATAAATACATTGGATAAATTTCATAGGCATACTTCAATAACTTTCGGGTGATAATTGAAATGTTACGATTCCAACTGGTATAATGCACATTTGTATATTTGTATTTGTATATTAATCCACAGTAAATTTGTATATTAATAAATTTAAAAAAAACTGCACAATATAAAACATTGCAGTATAAATATGTTTCTGATAAGCTTCAAATGCGTTGAGTTTGAATATTTCTGTATTTCTTCACCTACAAGTAACTATTTGAAGACATCTTGTTAATTTTTTCATACAAGTTAAATTGTTTCAGTAAAACGACTTTGGTAGGTAAGGAAAGAAAGAAAACATTGACCTAAGAGTAAACAGATCCCTGGTAGTCTGGAAGATAGCATTTTGCTTTAACCAGTAGAGATACGAAGAACGCTACATTTGTGACGTCCCTCCCTGGATGTCGAAGATCAATGTTAACTTTAGTTTGTCAGAGTTTATCAGTATATATTGTGTACAAAATATTCGAGCATACAGAAACCATCAAAAGTTGATTCACTGAAAGCACAATAGAAGTAAAATGTTTACAGTGTAGCTTCTATCTTATCTCTTAGATATCAATATTTGAATACATACTTACCGGCGCATCGATTAATAACTTTTGCCGATTTATAGTTCCGACAACGAATTACACCACACGAGAACTCACTAAATAAAAATGCATCTGAAGATGATTTTAAAGAGGTCTTACTTGTTTCTATGCCACAAACAAACTTTGACACCATAGAAATGATTTATATTGTTAAAATAAAGGATTATTTGCTATTGTAGTCTATTTTGCGGAAATATTGGCTCGATGCTTCTGATATTAACCTACGTACATTACATAGCACATGCTACTAAAACATGATGCATGTGTCAGAAAACATGGTTGATTGTCGCTGAAGGTTGAAGAGAGAGGTTTTACCTGAATTGCAGTAGAGATCTTAAATTACAACACAGCAGATGGCGTCATGTCATGAGCCTTGTACTGAAGCACATGCATGAAAGTAGCATAAAAAATGTTATTTTTAACGGAATATCCTTACTCTCTTAACTAAGACGATTACAATATGAAGGAAGATGCGGTAAGGCGTTCTGAGAGCACTTAACAAAAATGAAGATAAAGAACTTAAATCAAATTTCCTCCAAAGGATGACTTATTGCCAACGAACTACTGCACTGTGCTTTTAAAGATTCACGTTGTGCACCTAAGCTTATACTTAATGGTTTTATTATCGATCAAAGTTTCTTGGGCCCTGAAGGGCGAAAGAAATTAAAATTAAGTTTTTTATCCCCACAAATTTCCCTTTTATCTCATTTTTTGATTGTTTATCGGATGAATAATGTTGTGAATAAAGCATCGGAAAGGTAGAAATTTTCCTGTATGCCACAGTGACTGTGTAGTGACGCAAAGAAAAACTATATTAGTTTTAGAAAGTGCAATTTTTAATTAATAGGAAAACAACTTTGTAAACTTTATTTTATATGGGCCAGTCTAGTCACTGTTGACTTCGGCCGGTCACGATTATCCGTCACGTTCTAGTGGAAAGACACCCTGCCCCTGTCAGGATTAAAACCCGGACCTTCTACTCGTGGGCCTAATAACTTAGACCGCACGGCCCCGGTCGGCTTAACTTATAGGAAATGGATTGAACTGTTATTAAAGTCGTAAGAGCTGGCGAGTTTCTAAGGATGGACCCTATGATTTTTGGTAAAGTGAGCCCCGAATCACTTACCTCAATGAATCCTGGCGGGAATTGAACCCGTGACCACACGCACAAAATACGAGCACGCTAAACTATTCTGCACCCTAAAATTATGACTTACATTGGTTAAGATGAAAGGTCTCTTGAGGTAACTATTGAACAAATATTTCTGAAACTACGCCGTTTTGTAGAGATATCTAATTGCTCTTGACTAAAATAACAATTTTATTTCTTCTGACTCTAAGGGTCAAGTTGGGACGTTTCAAATGTAAGAAAATGTAAGAAAATAAATTTCCCTTTTCACCTCCAATTTCATCAAAGATATACATTACTACGCCTTTAAAATTTAGTACAATCTAATTGCGTGGTCTATTGCGATTGCAACTAGACCTCAATCATTGTTTGTGAGAAATCTTGTTATGGGTCTTTACATCCTGAGATGATGTGAGATTGATTATTTATTGTTAAAGATCGTTCTTATAATTATTATCTACAATGTTCTTCAAGCAGTGAAGAAAAGACTAACCATCGTTTTATATGCTGTTTTGAATGTTTTAGTACTATTTTTACCGTAATGTTATTTCTTGTATCATGTTCATCGAAAGATTAAAGGAGTGTTTTTAATGTTCTTTTTATGCATTCGCACATCGTTAAAGATGTAATACTATTGTTTAAGGCTTTAAATAATTGGAGAATACTGCCATTGATCATTTATTATAAAGAGCAGGTATACAATGTATTTATTCTATTTAAGTGCTAGACAAGGTGTGAGGAGTCACCAGGCTGGAAAAGGTTATATGTTCTTACTGAATAACGCACGGCGGCAACGTATCCACTGATAGACAATAACCAGCCTCTACAATCAGACAAAGACAAACCAGATGCTCCAGGAAATCTTTACGCCGCCAGTATCCACCACAGTTAGAAACCATCCATCGTGCAAACTTTGAAGCACCAGAAAGACAGACAGATCAATGCTAACACGCAACTCACAGAATATATTGCAGGTGAAGATATCATCACCATTACAGCTAACAAGAAAAATACCGATTCTGGTCTGGACTGTATGACCTACAAGCATATCAAGGAAGGACCATATCGTCTACTGCAGATTCTCGCCGCAGTCTTCAACTTCGTCTCATGAACCGGCATCTTAGCACCCAACTGGTAAACTTAGAAAACAATCATGTTTTTAAAACCTGACGTACCTGCTGACTCCGTTTCTTCATACTGCACGGTTTAACTAACCCCTACTGTCGGAAAAATCCTAGTACAACGACTTCACCAACATCTTCATGGCCACCATCTTCTCCCAGATCACCAAACTGGATTCCACCTATTCTATAGTATCCAGGACCAACTCCTCCGTCTTACCAACCATATAACACCTACAAATCCTCAAATTTAATGCTCTTTGAGTTAGAAAAAGCCTTCGACAAGGTATGGTACCAGGGACTAACCTGCAAATTACTCAACTTTCTATTGCCCATTGTTTATGTTCGTTATATCTATAATTTTCTCGCCAATAGTCTCGCATATATAGTCAACAAAAACATCAGTTCATAGCCTATATTCCTCTATACAGGTGTGCCCCAAGAATCAGCTCTCTTTGCACTATTATACTTTCCCTTCAGTTCAGGCTTCGTTGCCATCAAACGTCCATCTTTATCAATATGTCAATGATTTCGAATTTCTTGCCACAGCAAAAACCATCCAACAAATCTTTACATGCTGTGATTCACGCTTTCAGTAAATGGTGTAACACCTGAAAAATCACTATAAACACCAGCAAAATTCAAGCAATTATCTTCCTGCTACCCAACGTCGCTCCGAAGTCCAATGCAATCCCGCTTGCCTAGATCTTAGCTTGAATTAAACCCACATTAAACCCACCAACACAGTAAAATACCTTGGCATTACATACGACCATCATCTCACATAAAATGCTCAGCTTAAACATATCATAACTAAAGCATATAATTGATTAAGTCTTCGTAATGTCTTGCTGGCACATCATGGGGACTAAGACCCATCGTCATCCTTAATACGTGCAAAATATTTCTCCATTCTATCCTAACATATGGCCAAGTTGCATGGATTTCCGGCCCACAAAACTTTATAATTAATAAAAAATTCTCGAACGACACGTCTTTTGAATTGCTCACAAAATTAAACTAACTAGTACCACTGCAGACCTCTACGCCCGGATTACCATCCCACACATATTCTTCCATATTGAATCAATACGACAACGCTATGTCACAAAATGATACGAAACCTTCCATCCTCTACTGGTTGACACCATGCATCATGATGTTACCTATACTATAAACCATCTTCCTCACACTGCCAGTCCCTTATCTCTGATCGTAAGTATCTATCTCATCACAATCCACAACCATAATACAGATTTTCTTCACCTGACTGCCATCTCAGCTGATGCACAGTAATACATCAGTTACTAACAGGGTTCATATCGTCTCATATTGGTACCCCGAGCATCCCCGGTCACTGAAAATCACATACATTAGTCTACTTTAACAATATAACTGTTGTGGTTGTGACCTGTAAGCACTGCATTGCATCATGAACGCATTTACCTCACCTAACTTAATTATACGATGCAAAAATTGTGATATTCTGAAGTGTTATTTAATAATGTATTAAGAAAGAGGAACACATGGCCCCCAACACAACCCTCTTGACCATCACCAATCCAATAATCCCAAAAATACCTCTCTGAAAAAGAGTGTAACCCTTTAATGGGCATAGTTATGGCATTAGAATGGCTATACTCGTATTTCTAAAACAATCACAAGTCAAGTTGTATTTTTTGAACAACAAAAAATTCTGAATCAGTTGAAATGCCTATCTTCACTTCACGCTTTGGTTTGGTCCTTCAAGAGTTTCTAACTCTCGATAGAGTACTATATACTCAAGTGTCGTAACTCTCGAGTGCAATTCATGTTCTCAAGTTATTAAGAGGCATCTTGACTTTATCTTCAGAAAGAAAAACCTGGGTTATGAAACGTCTACCTCGCAGTAAAATCAGACATTCTAACATCGACAACTCGATGGATAGATGACGATATTTTTTGTCTATCAATGACGACATGGATAGATGACGACCTTCACCATGATACTTTTGTTCTGGGGTTGGGTTATCTTCCTATGGCCTTTGTAGATTCCTCTACTATGTGCAAGTCAGCAGTACTGGTTTTTGTCTGCCCCGGACCAATTTTGAATCGTCCGCCTGCTCACAGAATGGACCGAAGCGAGTGGTTAAAAGCTCCGGAGAAAGCCAATAGCATGTAGTAGTAAGTCACTATCGCAAGTGTGTGTTGTGTACATCATGGTTCCAAAGGCCAACCTTGTTTGGGAGAGCTACGTAGTTACACTTTTCCACGACAAACATTCGGTGTCTAAAATGCAATAACAGTGCAAAAAACTTGGATGCAGATTAGGTCCGACGAATATCAAGAACATAATTAATTGTCATAAAAACCAAGAGCTACCAGCGATTCAATCACCCACGAAGAAGACTATGAAGCTAGCGTGTGACGCCGTCTGTGTCTCATAGGCTGTATCCAGGAAAATCCCCTTCTGCAATGTGTGATGGCCAATACTCCACGTGGTAGTCGACTGTGAACCGCAACCTGCGTGAGAATTTGAACTTCCGGAAGGTTCTTAAATGTAGTTGACATTAGGTAAGTGCGGCCCATCAGTGTGAGAGAAAGACCCCCTCTAAGAAGGCGCCTCTAAGAATTCCATTTATACGGGGAAAAGTGGAAGCATGTAGCCACACTAGATGATGCATGGGTGTATTTATCAGAGTGTAGTAAAATTCAACCCACCACTTACACCTGACGCAATACAAAATCCCGTCTCGAGTTCATCCGTCATTGCAAAGCAACTTTCTCGAAGGTATTCATTGTCGTTGTGGGGTACTGCTATCAAGGCAAGTTAACTATTCTTCAGGTCCCTAAAAACTGTAAAATCAACTCTTCTTTCTTTCAGCAACATATTCTGTACCCAATTTGTACAGACGACCTGCTTCGTTTGTATGAAATTATCATCAATCAAGTCTCTGTGCTATGGATAAGGGTTCATCCCATACGTCTCATTCTACCCATAACTTCCTGCAACGGATGGCACAAGACACCGGCATTCAGGCTATTCCATTTCACGATTTACCGGTGAAGTCACCAAATGCCAGTCCTATGGGTTTCTGTGGGTTTGGCCTACTGAAAAGGGCACTTTCATCTTGTCGTGTCAACACTATGCGGGACCTGTGAAAAGCCTGTAAGGAGGAGTGGTAGAGGATTACACTTGCTGTACTTCCTCGTAGCCTTCTACAATGGAAGTTATGGTGCAGGATTATTGCCAAGGCACATGGGGATGTTAGTTCAAAATTGGACACATGTACGCGGATAGACCTTCTGTATACACTTTGCCCCTGACAATTTCAATTAAAATTTCTGCAATATAAAAAAGACTTGTAAATTTTGGATGTGTTTGAAGTACGTTATCATTACAGATGCGTTAATTTTGGCTTAAAAATAACAATCCGCAAAGGGTTTTGAATGTTCAAAGATATATCCCTAGTTTGTCTTTCAAATGGTTAATAGTTTTATTTTGCGTTGTGTTCATATTGAAACAAATTCAACGTAAAACCAATAACAATGGTATGAAAAGTGGTAAAACTCGCTTAAAATTTGCAAATTCTGGTGCCTTTAACGAGGAAAATATATTCTTATATTGATCGCTTTAGGAATCACTTATTGAACATTTTTCATAACTATTCAAGTATATAATTCCACTTTTGATTAATTATCACTTGCGTACGATTTTCTGCATTTAGCCAATCGGAGATAAAGTTCAATTATTTCTTTTAGTAAGTTCAAAAAATTAGATTCATATTTTCGAAAATGATGCGAGATGAAAATGATTAATAATAATAATAATAAAACTAGCAGATATGATATGTGGGGTGAATAATATATGTTGAAAACTCTAACAGCTGGACCGTTTAAAAATTGATTGATCACACTTTCACCTCCAGTGTACCTAGTACCTGCGTGATCTGTCCCAGTATTCAAATACTGTCCCAGTTTGTGCGGACAAGTACAAAGATATGGAAAGAACTTGAAATATTAAATGTTTAAAATGGGATTATAAACACAGACGACTGTTTCCTCTGCGGCGCGGCGCCATGTAATGCTTCTTTGACCTGTCCCTGTACCTAATGAACACGTATGCCAAATTTGGTGCACACCAATTCCGGATACATTTTAGAAAATATTATTTTAAAATAGGTTGTGAACACTGAAAGCGCCTGTGAATCAGACGACCTGCTCCAGTATTAATTAACACCTATGCAGAATTTGGTAGAAATTCATGTAGATTTGTGTAAGTAATATATAGATACATGAATCAGGTGGCAGAACAGCCATAGACTGAATCTCGCGCGCTTTAATAAAGACCATTTCGATTGGATTGAATTCACATAAACTATAAATTTTGTAACGGCCAGAAACCATAACGCCAATAATAATAATAATAATTTTAGAACTTGTTAACGCTTGAAAAAGGTGTTTTTTCGGAGACTGTTGAACCAAACAATTATTTTTAGTGTGCTGGTCAGTATTTGTAACAAATTTTGTTTAGACATGTTAGGAAAGAAAACAAATATTGGTATAATAAGGCGGCAACACTGAAAACTGGGCAACTGAGGTGCAGAATACATCAGCCGTTGTTCTAGGGTAGTAGGCAATATTCGCGACAAGTTTGATAGGGATATGTTGAAAAGTGTTTGATAGGCGTCGAAAATGGTGCCACGACTAAATTTAAAAACAAGTTGGCAATACTAACAACTGAGGAGCTGGTGGGGTACTTGGCTCCAGAGCTGTTTTCTAAAGGACCTGAAGAGAATGCGCGCAAAATTTGGTGTAGATACGATGAATAGTATCGAAAAAGCCTGTGCAAGAATTGAATGTTTATAGAAGTTGGCAACAATGACAACTAGCATGAACTTCGTCAAAGCCTTTCTTAGGGCACATGATGGAAAAAAATCCGTATACAAATTTTCTCAGCTATATCAACATTAATTATTGAGTTTTGTTGATTATTCAGTGAGTGAATTATTTAGCGATGGGTTGGCAACACCAGTAGCTGCTCGTTGTTTGATGAGGTGGTAGTGCCTAAACGTTTAGCACCAAAAACTCGAGTTTAAAACGATCATATATAAACGGTATTACAGGTAAACAAAAATAATTCCTGTAAAACCCAACCAAGTTAATTAGAAATACAAAGCCTTTGTTGTATCAATTTGAATATAAGCATTCGATTTTGTATCGTTACTACCATATAATATAAGATGTAAACCCTAGGATAACTCCTAGTTTCCAATTTTTACTCTAGGTGTGGGATGCTACCATAATGTTTACTTTGTCTGTGACATTATGCAGAATGCCGTCAGTTGATTAGGTGAGTTCTTGTGGAATTTCTGTTACCGAAAACAAGTCTCTAAGCTGTTTTTTATACGCTTTATATTAACTTGCTATGTAAGTTTCTCTGGTACAAATCTTGTAATTGATTTTTAACTCACTTTCCATCATCAGATGTCTTTGAAATTTTGAAAGCTTGCTTGCTTATGATGACAATACATTATTCAATCATTAGATATACGATAGAGTAATCCAGTTTACTGTAATTATTTAATTAATAAAATAATTGGAAATTATCCTTAAATGCACCCAAGGCCGCATCTATTGTGTGAAGTTTGGGTTGCATATATCGCAGGTAGTTTAATATTCATATATTATACAGCAAAAATTAATTAAAAATGAATTTTTAAAATTACGCTTTATTAAGATGCAAATTAAAAAATAATAAATTGAATTAATCTTATGAGTCGGAAAATAAAAGCGTAGGTGCTCTTGCTTACCTTATCATAAAATCATAATATCTAAAAGCACCCACGCTTTTATTTTCCGATTCATAAGATTAATTCAATGTATTATTTTTTAATTTTTAGTGCATCTTAATCAAGCGTACTTTTTAAAAAATCATTTTTTTTCTATTTCGATGATAACTCATTTACTGCGTCTCTTGCTTAACTAGCTTACTTCAGTGTAAGCGGATGTAATATTTGTCTGTAGCCGGACTTAAATTCGTATTGTTTAGTGGCGTCCACCTGAAGACATTGAAATCAATATATATTCACAATATAGACGGATCCTTTAGGGTCAGTTCTACAATCGACCGCTAAACTTCTAGTCGGCACTAAGTTGAGGCCAAGTCTGAGTTTGGCCAATGAGAGTACGAAAAATGAGAGTTGGCACTAAGTTGAGGCCAACTCTCATTTTTCGTACTCTCATTGGCCAAAATCA